>CAOJBJ011349386.1:0-10033 GCA_948291685.1 Euphorbia celastroides | reverse complement strand
CATACCAATTTACAAATAAAAAAAATTAAAAAATTTACGGCTGCTCCCCGGCAACGGCGCCAAAAACTTGTTGATGCCCAATGACCCTAGCAAGTGCACTAGATCGTGATTAGTAGTAAAGGGCAAGACCAAGTGTCATTCCCACGAGGAGCATGGAAAGTAGTTAAATTTATATGTGAACTGGTATGTATGATGTTCATAATATAAAGAGGATGTGAGAGAAATAAGTACAAAGACAAAATATAAAGGTTGTTGTAAAATAAAGGAAACAAAATGAAGGTTGCTACGATGTAGTAATGATATACAGGCCTTGCCAGCAATCTAACGGGACTAGTGATATTTCTCCTCCTTTATACCAACTTGTTAAGATACCTGGATCTAAAGTCTCTTACACAAAAGTACTAAGTGCGGATACCATCCATGCCACTTAGATCTCATAAAGTTTCACCCCGGGAACCTCCTATTGCAAGTTATACTTTATGGTTTAATTTTAAGTAAGTATTCCATTAATTTCTCAACAGAAATTTTTAGCATAAACATATAATATGGGAGTTATCCACTTACAAGCATACACTCATGTGATTGTTACTAGGTCTATGGTTCTGATCAGACGGGTGCTTCTCGCTTCCACACAACATAGGTTCGACCGAAACTTATGAATCAATTAAGTACAAATAACAATCAATCCAACAAAAGATAAAGTTAGCATAAAGAAGGTATCTACACCACTAGCTTAACCCCGCCATGTTGCTGGTGAAGGTTGCTGGGAACTACTCTAAATGCATAATAAAAGAATTTACAATAAAATGAAAAAAAATAAATATATTGCAGAGAAGAAGTGAGCCGAAGCTGCTTTACAATGCAAGATGAAGTTCCTTTTATACTAAGGAACATCCTAAGCAAGTGGCTAACATGGCCTTTAAAATATAATATAAAAATATTAATTCCACAAGTTGTAAATCCTTGGCCAAGAAGAAATACACATGGCAACATTCCATTTGTCATTCTTGCCTCCCATAATGATGATTTTCCTCCCATTGGACCTCCAATGTGGTGCAATGAGCTGCTGCCACGTCATCCAGCTTGCTGTAGTCCCAAATTCACATTAAATCTGCCCAACCTTCTGCTTCTACGCTGCAATCTGCAAATTAACCAAAAACCACATATAAAACCGTAATATGACTAAAAATATATGATTCCAATGTTGAAATACTCCTAATTATATGGTACATTTTCCACTTATCAAGATGGCTATAAAGACCCACCCCATCATTCATTTGTAGCATCCAAGAGTTCTAAGCTCTCTTCTCTTGTAAAGCTTCCTTTGGGTGTTAATACAATTGTTTTCTTCGGCATACTTGTCTCATGTTGCTTGTTTCGAGTTGCTTGCTAAGTTCTTGTTGGGTTGGTTGACTTAGTTCGTGTTAAGGGTGGACATCGAGCTAAGGCCACACATATCTTAGGCATTGGAATTGCTAAGTGTGTGACACGTGTATCAGAGCAAGGTTATGACAAAGGGAGTCCGTGACCATGGAAAACAATCTCAATGCTAGCAATGTGACCGAGGTGCAAGAGGAGGGACAAGGACGAGAGGAGGTCTGAGTTCCGTTGAAGAAAACTAGGGGAAAATCCAAGGAGACTCCGAGGATGGAGAGCGTCTCCAAGGAAGTTGTGGATGCTTTCAATGAAAGGCTAGCCAAGTGTGAGTTGGACATGGGAGATCTTCTCGACACTCTTGGGTCCAAAGAGAACGACCAAGAGGAGAGGGAAGAGTGGTTGAAATCACTCGAAGGTCAGTTGCAAGGACAACTAAATGCCTTTATCGATATGATGACCAAGACGATGAAGGAACGTCGGCTGCGGGCGGAGGCCGAGATCCAGTCCCTAAGGAACGAGTTGGCTGAGACAAAGGCCGACTTAGCCTTGTGCAAGTTTGCCTTGTCAAGTGGTGCTGGCCCTAGTGTCTCACGAGTGAGACTCCCGAGCCACCGAAGTTCGCAGGTAAGCAGGATGCTAAGGAGATCGACAATTTCATTTGGCACATGGAGTGATACTTGGATACAACTCATATGACCGATGATGCAACCAAGATCAACACCTCCACCCTCTATCTCGAGGGAGATGCGGCCTTATCATGGAGAAGGTGCTATGCGGAGATGGAACGAGGGTTGGTCGAGATTGCAACATGGGAAGCATTCAAGGCAGAACTAAAGAAGCAATTCTACCCCAAGAATGCCGAGGAGCTTGCCATGAAGAAGCTAAGGGGGCTGAAGCGTACGGGCTCTTGGAATATGTGCGGGAATACTCGTCATTGATGTTAAAAATTCCCGACATGAATGACAAGACTTGCTTGCTTTACTTCATGGAAGGATTAGAACGATGGGCCGAACAAGAGCTTAAGAGGAGGGGTGTCCAAGTCCTTGCGAGTGCCATAGCGATTGCGGAGTTGCTTGTCGAGTTCACGAGCACCACGTCCAAGAAGGACAACAAGCTAAAAAAGGGAAACTTTGGCAAAGGTGGGGGAGACAAGCCCCACAATAAGGCACCAAAACCCTTCAAGGGGAAGGAGAAGCAAGGCGAGCCTTCAAAGGAGCAAACGAAGGAGAAAGGGCAACGTGATTGCTTTCTATGTGGGGGACCACATTGGGTGAGGGACTGCCAAAATCATGGAAAGCTTAATGCCATCATTGTGAGCCAAGAGGATGATGGCCAACAAGGGGAACATGCGCGCTTAGGGAATGTGCATGTGGTGAACTCCGTCAAGGCAAAGCCGAGTGAAGAGCCAAAGAGAAAAGGCGTCGCGGCCGATGCAAAGGCGAAGTTTCAACCGAGGAAATACTTGCTATATGTTGGTGTCCGAGTGAACGGGAGGGACATCAAGGCGTTGCTCGATTCGGGGGCGAATCAAAATCTCATAGCAAGTGACGAGGCCGCTAATCTTGGGTTGGTGATAACCAAGGAGGTGGGTTGGATCAAGACGGTGGATCAACCCTCTCAAACCATGATGGGAGTAATTCATAAGGCTCCAATCACTATAGGTATGTGGCATGGACGATTGGATCTAAATGTGGTGCCATTGAAGGATTATAAGATGGTGTTGGGTCTCGACTTTATCGAGAGACTGTTGCCTTTCACTCTTGCTGAAGATGGGTTTGCTCACTTCCGAAGTGGCGATTGTGACCATCATGTTGCGGTGGAGCGCATATCGGTTGATGCAAGTGTGTTATCGGCGATGCAAGTGGCCAAGGGTGTCAAGAAGGGAGAAGAGACGTTCCTAGTTGCCTTCAAGGAAGATGATGGTAATGTCCCCAACTCTCTTGACTTTCCTCTGCAAGTTAAAAGTATGCTTGAAGAGTACAAGGATTTGATGCCACCTGAATTGCCGAAGAAACTTCCTCCTCGAAGGGAAGTTGACCATGCCATTGAGTTGGAGCCCGGAGCTAGACCTCCAGTAATGGTGCCTTATCAAATGGCTCCTCCCAAACTAGAGGAGTTGCGGAAGCAGCTAAAGGAGTTGTTGGAGGCGGGATTTATTCAACCATCCAAAGCACCATATGGGGCTCCCGTCTTGTTTTAAAAGAAGCATGACTGAAGCTTGTGTATGTGCATTGACTATAGGGCTCTCAACAAGGTGACCATCAAGAACAAGTATCCCATTCCCCTAGTGGATGACTTGTTCGATCGGCTTGGGAAGGCGAAGTGGTTTTTGAAGTTGGACTTGCGATCAGGGTATTGGCAAGTTCGCATTACAGAGGGAGATGAAGCTAAGACCACTTGTGTGACGAGGTATGGCGCTTTCAAGTTCTTAGTCATGCCATTTGGATTGACAAATGCGCCAGCGACATTTTTCACGTTGATGAACAAGATATTCTACCCATTCTTAGATAAGTTTGTGGTAGTTTATCTTGTTGACATTGTTGTCTATAGCGAGACCCTCGAGGAGCACATCGGGCACCTAAGGCAAGTGTTCCAAGTGTTGTGGGATAATGAGTTGTATGTCAAGCGGGAGAAGTGCTTGTTTGCGCAACAAGAAGTTATGTTCTTGGGGCACAAGATTAGTGGTGGAAACATTAGTATGGACGAGGCGAAGGTGAGGGCGATTGTCGAATGGGAGCCACCGACAAATGTCTCGGGTTTAAGGTCGTTTCTTGGCTTGGTGAACTACTATCATCAGTTCATCCAAAGCTATTCGAGGAGAGCGACACCCTTGACTAATCTCTTGAAGAAGAATGTCCCTTAGAGTTGGGATGATGCTTGTCAGGTGGCGTTTGATGATCTCAAGCAAGCTGTGATGAGTGACCCGGTGTTGTCATTGCCGAATTATGAAAACCCTTCGAAGTCCGTACGGATGCGTTGGATTTTGCTATTGGGGGTGTGTTGATACAAGAAAGGCACCCCATTGCATATGAGATTAGCAAGCTCAATGACACGGAGAGGCGGTATCCCGTGCATGATAAGGAGATGACAACGATCATCCATTGCTTGCGAGTTTGGAGGCATTTTTTTGCTTGGGAGGCGGTTCGTGATCAAAACCGACAATGTGGCGACGAGTTACTTTCAAAATCAATAGAAGCTCACTCCTAAGCAAGCTCGGTGGCAAGACTTTCTTGCCGAATTTGACTATGTGATGGAGTACAAGCCCGGTACGGCGAACATTGTAGCAAATGCGCTTGGTCGTAAGGCGGAGTTAGCGGCGATAAGCGTGGTGGAAGGTAACTTGCTACAATGCATCAAGGAAGGGATGGAGAAGGATGACTTTGCCAAGAGTCTCGTTGCTTTGGCGAGGGAAGGAAGGACTAGGCGGTTTTGGGGGGAAGATGGTTGTCTCTACACCATTGCCAATCGCTTGTTCGTGCCTTGATGGGGGGAACTTGTGAAAGGAGATCATAAAGGAGTGCCACGATTCGATGTGGGCTGGCCATCCGGGGATTCAACAAACGATTGCCTTGGTGGAGCGATCATATTATTGGCCGAGGATGGAGGAAGAGATCGAGGGATATGTGCGGACATGTCTTATGTGCCAACAAGATAAGATTGAGCAAAGACAACCGGCGGGATTGCTAGAGCCTCTTCCTACACCCGAGAAACCATGGGAGTGTGTGACAATGGATTTCATTTCGGCCTTGCCCAAGTCCAAGGGATGTGGCTCGATCATGGTGGTGGTCGATCGACTATCCAAGTATGGCACTTTCATCCCCGCCCTGCGAGATTGCACCGCCGAAGAAGCCGCATGCTTGTTCTTTAAGCATGTGGTGAAGTATTGGGGCCCTCCTAAAGCATTGTGAGTGATCGAGATCCGAGATTCACCAGGAATTTTTTGAGGCAGTTGTTCAAGATGATGGGATCTGACCTCCACTTCTCGACATCCTTTCATTCACAAACTGATGGGAAAACCGAGCGAGTCAATGCCTTATTAGAGTTGTATTTGCGGCACTTCGTGAGTGCCAACCAAAAAGATTGGGCGAAGTTGCTTGATGTTGCCCAATTCTCAAACAACTTGCGATGGAGTGAGACCACGAAGAAAAGACCTTTTGAAATAGTGATGGGGCAACAACCTCTAACCCCATAAACGATTGCGGCAGGCTATACGGGGACTAGCCCTTCAGCGTACAAATGGGCGAAAGGTTGGCAAGAGCAACTTGATGTGGCGTGGGTTTACTTGGACAAGGCGTCCAAGCGAATGAAGAAGTGGGCGGACAAGAAGCGGAGACCCGTTGAGTTTCAAGTAGGTGATTTGGTGATGGTGAAGATGCCTCCGACACAATTCAAGGCCTATCGCCAAGTGCATAAGGGATTGATGCGCAAGTATGAAGGACCCTTTCCTGTCATCGTAAAGTAGGCAAGGTGTCTTATCGATTGGAGTTGCCTCTCCAATTGAAGATACATAACGTCTTCCATGTAAGTTCACTCAAACCTTATCATGGAGATAGTGAAGATCCCGAACGAGGGGAGTCAAAGAGGGAACCACCCATGATGGTAACCTCATACGATCGTGAGGTCGAAGAGATCATGGCGGAAAGACTTGTGAGAAACCGAGGCATTCCGCCCCATAAGGAGTTCCTTATGAAGTGGTGAGGTTTACCCAAGAACAAAGCGTCATGGGAGAAGAAGGCGGACTTGTGGCAATTCGAGGAGCAGATTGCTGCCTACAAGAAGGGGAAGATTGACAAAAGCATCAATGGCTCCGATGGGGGAGAATGTCAGCCCAAAAGAAGAAGACGACTGAAAACCCGTGGGAATGGGGAAACCCACGAGGTTAGCCCATGAGGAATGGGCAAGGAAGCTCAAAGATGTCTCTAGTGTAAGCTAGAAAGTTCCGGAATATTCTAGAAGATTCTAGAGAAGTGTGGAAGGATGAAGAACCTTATGGAAGATCCTGAAAGACTATGGAGAAGCCTATCCTATTCTAGAGAATTCTACACATGTGTAGATAGTGTAGAATTGTATGGATTAGTGTAGAGAATTCTAGAAAGATTCCGAAGGAAGTGGAGATGATTATAAATACTCAGCCCCTCATTCATTTGTATCATCCAAGAGTTCTAAGTTCTCTTCTCTTGTAAAGCTTCTTTTGGGTGTTAATACAATTGTCTTCTTCGACATACTTGTCTCTTGTTGCTTGTTTTGAGTTGCTTGTTAAGTTCTTGTTGGGTTGGCTGACTTAGTTCATGTTAAGGGTGGACATCAAGTTAAGGCCACACGTATCTTAGACATTGGAATTGCTAAGTGCGTGACACATAGCTCACATGCGGACATCGTCTAATGGCCACCAATACAATCCGCACAGTCATTTCAACTATTAGGTTAAGATCGAGTTGAGCAGCTTGTGAGCAATTTGAGAGTGGATTGGTGAAAGATCGGCCAAAGTTCAGTCTAATATAGCTTGACTCGACTTCGAAATCGGTTTAAAATATCATTTAAAGTTTAGCTTGAAAACTCATAAATAAACTCGAATAATTTAATTATAAATACTTAATAAATTAATTTATTAACATCAATACATAATGGACCCTTCCTATGTTTTAACATCAATACTTTATAAAAGTTTTCATGTTTATTCTTACCATATCACTTCTAAAAATCCACCACCTTATTATTTAATATAAAAATGTTCATGCCTGCATCTTTATTTCTTTCTTTTTTTTATACGCAACCACTCTTTTTAGTTTACTTTTTTAAATTATTTATTCTTATGGATACAATGAATTTTAATTTGGTAAAAAATGTATATTTAGAAAAATATAGATAAAAAATCAAGTGTGTAAATATATCTTATTTTGACTCGTAAGCTAGTGAACTTAAACCAAGTTTATCCACGAGCTCGAGTAAAGAAAAATTTAAATAAATTTGGTCTCAGTTCAGCTCGTTTGGAACTCTACCACTACTATGGTTAGCAAGAAGACGTTCAAAGAAGAACATTGCGCTTTTGTTTTCCTGATTCATGACCATTAGTGGAGAAATCTAACTCTCTTTAAGTTAATAAAAAAATACAAAATTTTAAATTACACTTCATAGTATGAAATTACTTGTGGATTAATTTAGTTTATCTTTAGGTATTTATCCGTCGGTTATAATTAAGATACAAACATAAAAAGGGAGAATTTCTGTCCTTTTCAAGTATGGTTTTAACCCTATACTTTTCTTAAATGTAGGTAGGTTCTGTTGGGATTTTTATTTCAGTGGATGTATATATGTCTACTTGAGAATTTACAGCATATTACATAGTTTAGACTACGTGGAGGGCAGTGAAGTTTTCCTTTCGCAAGTGCTAATCGCACTCTTTTAAGAAAACCAAATTAATAACTTACAGTATAAAGTTTGTTTAATGACAATTCGCATATAATAATATAAATGTCGACTGTTTTTGGAAAAGTGAGGCGGTGCCAAAGCAGATTTGGTTGGAGACGAATTCCAATCAAGAACGGTGGCTGTTAACGGCAATTTGAAGCACTTAGACTACTTTCAACGCGCTTACGAGATTGACTAAACTTTGTTTCCACCACTTTCCAATACCCATTAGTTTATCTTTTTCACTCTCCTACAAGCCAATAGAGTTCAATATGTTTCTAATATTCCTTAATATTTCGTAGATTATTCCTAAGTACACTTTCTTTTCTCGGATGGCCAAAAGTCAAGCAGAAGAAAACCAGTTTTTGCAAATAGATAGATACATTCAAAGCTTAAACATTTACTAATTAACTGAAAAACAAATAAATAAATGTATTAAATTCAATAGACAGAAAAAAATTAAGAATGATGGGGGGATAAGGGTAAGTTAAGCTCCAAATTTAGGAACTTTGGCGGTGGAGATTTGAGCCAGAAAATGCTCGGAAACGATCCTCCTTTGGATTTTTCCGGTGGCTGTTTTGGGTACAGAATCCGTTATGAACACTTTCTTAGGAACCTTGAAACTTGCTAGATTTTTCTTGCAGTAGCTTATCACATCGTTCTCCTCTATCTTTGATCCTTCCCTTGGTATTATCGCACAGTTTATCTGTTCCACAAATTAATCAACTTAATATCCGAAAAATTAAGGATGCCACAAATATCAATTTCACCAACTCCATCTTCCCACCAAACTATCTAACTATCCAAATCAGTTCGACCCAAGACATTAATTCTCTAGTACATGTGGTTCCCATCGTCAATTCGATTGAAAATGAGCAACACAGTTCACAATCTCGACTCAAGATAGTAAATTTGAATACTATAGCTGTTAGCATAAATGTAACTCCGTTAGTGTGGCCCCTTTTGACGCTTTAAAAGCTAATTTGAATATAATAGTCAAAGCTCGTATGCAAATTGGTATCTTACCTCTTCACCGTATTTCTCATCAGTAACTCCAAAGGAAACAGCCTGCGCTATATCTGGATGAGACAACAAAACGGCATCCACTTCAATTGGTGATATTTTCTCCCCTGCAGATTACACAATATTTCCTTCAATCTCATAACTAACGTAACGATCAGCATATATAATTATGTGTCGATTTCCTACCTCCACGGTTAATGAGCTCCTTAATCCGACCCACTAGATGCAAATATTTATCGGAGTCAAAAAACCCGATATCTCCAGTATGAAGCCACCCGAATTGAAAGGCTGATTTATTAGCCTCAGGATTATTCTTATACCCTTTGGTCACATTGGGCCCTCTAATGCAAACCTCCCCATTAACACCAGCGGGTTGAACCGCCCCATTCTCATCCAAAATCGCCATCTCTTGACCCACAGGTCGCCCAACCGACCCTGGTTTATGCCCGCCGTCTTCGGGTAACGGGTTCGAGGCCATCAAATGAGATGCTTCAGTCATTGCGTAAGCCTCCAAAACCGGAGCCCCGAATGTCTCCTCCAGCCGCTCCAGTATAGCCGGCGCCAACGACGCGCTGCAGCTCCTTATAAATCTCAGCTTGGGGTAAACCGGCACCGGCTTGCTGACGTGGCGGTCCAAGATGATCTGGTGAATTGTGGGGACTGCAGTGTACCACGTGGCGTTGTAAGCCGCCATATCTTGCCAGAACGTCGAGGCGGAAAACCTCCCCGCCGACGGAAGAGTCACGGCGGCGCCGGAGACTAGTGAACTCAGTAGTCCGGCGAGTAAGCCGTGGACGTGAAAGAGAGGCAGAACGATGACGGTCGAGTCGGACTCAACGAGTCTGTAGACGGACTTAATATTCAAAACAGAGGAGGCGAGGTTGAGCTGAGTCAGAGGCACGCCTTTGGGGCGGCTGGTTGTGCCTGACGTGTGGAGGAAGAGTGCCACGTCGAATGAGTCATTCCCGAGGCCGGCGAGGATTTCGAGATTCTGTTGCGCATCCGACGGCGCAAGCGAGATTTTCTTTGTTTCGATGTGGAGCGCAGCCGACACGTGGCGGATGTTGAGCTTCCCGGCGGCGGTTAGAGCCGATGCAACGCCCTCCGGCGAGGTAATCAGCAGCTTTGATTCGGAATCGGAGAGGTAAAACTCGAATTCCTCCGCTGTGTACGCCGCGTTCAGAGGAGCGGCGGTGGCTCTGCACCGGATAACCGCCAAAAACAT
>CAOJBJ011347305.1:0-12112 GCA_948291685.1 Euphorbia celastroides | reverse complement strand
TCTCTTGGGATCTTGGTCCCCCATCTACTCATTGGGTCAACAACCCAATGATAAGTCGCTTTTCTAAGACTGACTCGTCAGGTGGTCCAGGCGGACTGGTCAGTTGGACTTCTTGGGATGGGGTTTTGCTCAGGTGGGTGACGTTGATCTCTGGACATCCTTGCTAGTGAAGGAAACGATCCAGCATGATGTGGTTGAGGCGGAATACCCTTGAGGTGGTATGGTGCTTCAGGCGGTTCTGGTCCAGGAGGCTTTGTTGGAGAAAGGAGCAATTCAGAAGGTTGCACTTCAGGAGGGTGCAATCCAGGCGGTTGTGGTTGAGGCGGCCTGGAAGGCTGTTGAGGCGGACTGAAGATGTCCCCATCATAATCGATTGGGAAAAATGTCCATTGCAAATAAACGTTGGATGCTTGCATAAGATAATCCTAAGTATGATGGTGTAAAACATATGCACCCATCAAAATACCAGTCTAGGGAATCAATAGTAATTTGTTACGCTCTAGAAAAGAATTTTATCTGTAGTATCGACGGTGATGGGGCTACCTTGCTTGCAAAGCAACTTACAAAATTTGTTAAAGCTGAAGGATTTTGTCATAGGATTGCAATGGTAACAGTGTCCCAAAATACTAACTTGGCAGAAATTCAAAATGTCATACAGCAAATACAAAAAGGACCGATAGATGATTGTATTTTAATATGATGGTTTCTTGTGGGAGCTGAGCTGTGAAGATTTTAAAGCAATTGGGATTCCTTCGCCTAGCAGAACCTTCAGAATTGTCTTCATTTCAAGAAATGAAGATATGAGCAAGAACATTGGAAGCAAATTTATCTTCCACATCAACTGTTTAGAAGATGAAGAAGCTTGGGATTTGTTTAGACTTTAGAGAAATAGCCGGGAAATCCATTTTAGATTTGAATATAGAGGAAACGGCAAGGAAGATTGTGGGTGAGTGTGATGGCTATCGTATTTCCATCTTAACTATCGCTTCAACATTAAAATACAAGCCCCGAAAAGTATGGAAGGATTCACTCGTTAAGTTACAAGATCTGGATCGATCACACATCTAGGACATGGAGAAAGTTCTTTCCCTCATTCACTTAAATTATGATCTTTTGAATGGCATAGAATCCAAGTTGTTCTTCTGTCTTTGTTGCTTGTTCCCTGAAGATTTTAATATTCCAATTGAAGATTTGGTCTTATTTGGGAAGGGTCTACAGTTATTTGTAAATGTTGATAGCATACGTGAAGCAAGAGATAGAGTTGAGTGCATCATCCGTAAACTAAAGGATTCATTTTTCATTTGTGATGGCGACGATGGTGATTTTGTCAAAGTGGATAATATGTGTCACGATTTTGGGGTATCAATGTCCTCAAAGTTCGAATATCCATTTGTTGTAAGATGTGAGAATAGTATGAAAGAGTGGCCACTGGAGGGAACCAACTACCAATACTGCTCAGCAATGTCATATATGTGTAAGAAAATCGAACAACACCCTGCCATTTTAAAATGTCCGAACCTTCGTCTACTTCAATTATCTTGTGGGAGAGATTCAGCTCGGCTTCCAAATGGAATTTTTGAAGGTCTAGAAAATCTCACGGTTCTATCTCTCAGCATCCCTTCACTGTTACAGCCACTTACTGTGCTAAAACGACTCCGAACCTTGTCTATCGTTGAGAGTACGTCGGATAACATGTACTTAAAACCACGGCCGAGAATGGGTGAACTGCTCGGAGATGAAATGAAAGATCTAGAAGTTTTTTCCTTCTCTACAGCGAGGCCATATGATGATTTTCCAAAGGAGATAGGACTACTTAGTAACCTGAGATTTCTCAAATTCAACCAAGAGAGACTCAAATATATTCCACCTGGTGTACTATCAAAATTGGTGAAACTAGAAGAACTGCATTTGCCACTGGATTTCATCAGCTGGGGATGCATAGGAGGAGGAGAAAGAATCAATGCAAGCCTTACTGAGATCGAATCCCTTCAATTAACTGTTATTAGAATCGGCCTACCAAAAGGTTCGAATTTGGCAAAAACGTTAGTGAAGAAGCTAACAAGATTTCATGTGTTTATGGGTGGCCATCTTAGTCCTGACTATGAATTTGGAACAAGTGGAAACTCGAAGAGATCGCTGGAAGTGTTCGATGTCGATGCTGACGATTTCAGAGTGATCAGTGAGTTGGTTTGGAAGTCTGAAAGCTTGAGACTGAAACAAGTGAGGAATTTGAAGAACATCATCACATGGCAACCAAAAGAAGATGGAAATGTTGAGTTCCCACAATGGAAGAAGATATGCATTAGTGATTGTGAAGAGCTTGAATACTTAGTGGATGGGCAGATTCCAAGGACTAGCTTATCTCAGCTGAGAAGTCTGAAGCTATTTGGATTGTGAAATCTGAAAGAAATATGGAATGGCCTTTACTTGTCGAACATCGATGGATCATGCTTTATTAATTTGGGTGAGATACATATTATGTTTTGTAGGAAGTTAAAGTATGTGTTTTCCGTATCAGTGGCTGTACAACTGAGACAACTCCAAAGCCTGCAGATTTGTTTTTGTGATGAAATGGAGGCAATATTTTCCAGAGAACAAATGAACAATGATGGCAATCAGGTCTATACTTAATTAGTTAATTATTTAGTAATATTGTATGTTATAGTAGAATCTTCAAATTAACTGATTTGAGTTACAGGTAGCAACAAGTAGCAAAGAAGGACGAAATGCATCAAAAGGAAAAACTAAGTTGAGAGATCGGACTGTCAATACAAGCATTTATCTCAAATCAAAACTCTTTTCTCTCACATCACACTCAGTTATGAAACGCCTTTTTGGAAGAGGAAAACAGCCAAATATTATTACTACTCAGAACCAGGTTTGTACTTGTATGCTGTATTATTAGTTCTAAACATAGTTGTCAAACTGAGATTCCAGCCTAGAATCCCAATCCATATTTTGTGAACCGTGAACTTCTATTTCCTGGATGAGTTGTTGGGTTATTTTGGTTGCAATTGTAACGATTCTCTCGTTCTGTACAACTGCTGACTTAATATCGAAACAAAACTTGCTTTTTGCTATCAACAGATTACTACTTGTCAACTCTTATTTACCAAGACATCTAATCTATTAAACTGACTTGATGATCAGATGGAAGAAAGCGTTGGAAACAAATATCAGCAAGATATGGCAAACAATTCGATTATCTTCTCTCAACTAAAAACTATGGAGTTTGCATACACGGACAATCTTAGAGTTTTCTGTGATGGAAATTATTCAATTGCCCCGTGACCACAAATGCTTGTCCAGCTTGTCCAGAGCATGACAAACTCGACTGACTATCGTTAGCCACGTGTCGTATTTTGATGGCCAGATATGTTCTTCATCCGCATAAAGATGACCAATTCCATCCAGTCATTTCCAAGTATTAATCACACTAAGCATCGAATGCCCATATTCAAAGAACTCTTCTTTGTCACTCTGTGTTGTTCCCAACATCTAGGAAAGACCAAAAGTTTAGGCTCAGTCAAATGTAATGCTCTTTTCGTATGTGTTTTACATATTGTAATAAACTTCAACTCATAATCAAATGGGTTTGTTTACTAATAGCAAAATGCAGAAGTTGCTTCTGTAAAGTTGCAACCAAAAGTATTTCAACCAATGTACTGTCTTAATCTCAGTTTCTTAATAGTGTCGAATGGATACAGCAATATCTTCTTAAGCTCTGACTAAAGAATTAAATCTAAACAGTAGTTGAAAACCTAAACAAAATCAGATCTGAATCCAACTCTCTTTCAACTTTTCTTAATCCAACTCTAATTTATGATTGCTGGTGGAAAAACAAAACTAACCTTTATTCAAATAGCGAAGACCGGAAAAGTTCCCAACTCCGACGGCACGGCAAAGCTAGTGATTGGTGGAGGAAAGTAGCAACCGAAGTCAAAAAGAACGGACTGTTTCAAATTTCAATGTACTTTCGAATAGCATGAGATGAAACGGTGACGTTTTATCGTATTAGAAAGAACTGTAGATTTTAATACGATAAAGACTATCCTGCAAGTAGAGAATATCTAAGCTTTCAGTTAACTACGAAAGTTCACTTTTTATGTTTGATTATAACTTTTTCAAATAAAGTTTCTTCTTTTTAATATATTACATGTATTACTGTCAGAATCGGAAGCAATGAGCACGTGGCACTTCAAAAAGTAAAATTAAAACCGAATAAAAACATATATTTCTACCTCATTTATAAGTTTATCACATTAGACAAAGTAGTTAAGACCTTGTGAAACAATCATAAGACGAAATAACGATCTAAGATCGATGAGCTTTTCAAACCATTAAAATTGGGAGTTTCTCATACGTTTAAAATATCTCATTTAGACCGTAAATAGAGAAAAAAGTCGAAACCAAAAATTCATTCAAACAACCACTTCAAAAAGGTTACATCAATGTCTTTTTATAGGCAATTATTGAAAAGAAAAATAGAACTAATAATTAACTAGAATCCTAAATAACACAAACTACATAATTAGATAAAATCCTAACCATATAATAATCCTAAACTAAATAAGAATAAATATGAATTTCCTGCATCATTCACCCCTCTTGAAAAAAACTCGTCCTCTAGTTTTCCTTGAAGAAATAAAAATGAGCTTGAAATCTACAAAAGAATAGATACAATTTTCACTTCTACAAAAGTTTGTGATCCAAATATGTTCCTCTGCAATCTCATCAACATTATGGCTCTATCAATTACCTCTCCCCAGAAATCAAATAACATAGTGCTGAACAAACTCTGATACGAACTCTATGCAGTAGAAAGAAAAGTTTTGTTCTCCATCTTTCTATCGGTCAACTCCACAATCCAGTGATCCATCACCTCTTCCTACGCAATCCCCAACTACACCACTACTGTATTGACTAGCTCTCCCTCACTATCAACTTCCTCAGTCCTGTAGTGCGGAATAGGCTCTGATACCAATTGATGCAGCGTGAAGCGATCAAAGGACGAAAGAACGACCCAAGATCGATGAGCCCTCCAAGCTATTAAAATTAGAGTTTTCTCATACGTCTAAAATATCTCATTTAGACCGTAAAGAGAGATAAAAGTCGAAGCCAAAAATTTCATTCAAACAACCACTTCAAAAGATTACATCAATGTCTTTTTATAAGCAATTATTGAAAAGAAAAATGGAACTAATAATTAACTAAAATACTAAATAACACAAACTATCTAATTAAATAAAATCCTAACCATATAATAATCTTAAACTAAATAAAAATAAATATGAATTTCTGCAATTAACCGTTCACACAAACACAATCACAATCACATGAAATCATTTTATTTGATTTTACCCTTTTTAACAAAGTTTCTTGTTATTAATTGCATCACATGTGTTACTGTCGGAACAGGAAGTAATGAACACGTGGCATTTTCAAGGAATAAAAAATAGAACTGGATATAGCCACGTGTAGTGTTGCAATTGAAAAAACAAGATTCACAACAACATAAGCAATAACAGTGTCCTCTTCTCTCTCCCTCACTCCTTTCTTTTGGGTTCAACAAAAAGTCAATCAAAAACCATCATTTTTGGATCCAAATTGAAGATTATTGATTACCCTTTTCTTCTTTTTGGACATGGCAATTGTATCCTTTTTCAAGAGAGCTTCAAAGTCCTTCCATGGCTCTCAGCTTCTTGCTCTCTTTGCTCTCAGGTTTGCTTCTGCAATTTTCTTCCTATCTTTTAACTCTGTAATTGCTAAAATCAAATGCTTGATTGAAATTGATCTAGAAAGCTTCCAGCTGTTCTGAAGTCAGTGAATTTCACACTAGTGGAAAAACGCTCTATTGCGACGGTAAAATAGCCTCGGTTATTGAAATAACCGAGAAAATTGATAGTTGGGACAATATTTACTTCTGTTTTTCGTAAAACAGAGTAAAAAACTATGCTAATTGTTTCGGTTATTAAGGAAACCGACTAAATTGTACTCATTTATGTCTGTTTTTAAGGAACCGATTAGAATGTTTCCTCAAAAATTGACCGTTTTTTCCCTTACTCCCCCGCCATCGATCGCGCCGACTTCAGCAAACCTAAATTCCTACTCTCGACCTAATCCCCAACTTCAACCTTAAGCCACTGATCTCCAGTCTTTTTTCCGGTCGCTCTCGTCGCCACTCCGATCATTCTGGTAATGCTCATCTTCTCTTAGTTTCTCTCCATTTTTCTTTGTATTCTCTAATCTATAGCCGCTGACTTTATGACGAGAAACCTTTATTCTCGGCGTCAATTTTGGAGAGAAGAAGTGATTACTACAGTCGCCAAATCTCATCATGTGACTCCATTTTTTTTCCTATTATCTCTTTCATATTCGTCACTACTGAATCTAGGTTTTCAATTACTTGTTCTTTATTTTTTATCTCGAATCTGCAGATCTTTGTATTCTATTTTTGGATTTAGGTTTATTGTTGTCCTGTTGCTCTAAAAGATGCAGACAAGCTGATTGAGCTTAAGAAAAATTCAGTGAATCCATATATCTTAAAGGTTAGTGCCTTAATGCTGGTAAGACCAGTTTGAGTTCTGTATTTCTATATTTTTGTGTGTGTGTGTAAATTTGATTCACCTCATTTATCTCGTGATTATGTTCTCTTTAAACTTTCAGCTTTAATTTTTGATTGGCAGTTGGAGAAGTATGAGTTGGCTAGAGGTGCTGTTCTTCAAATTGACCCATTTAGGTATTATATTATTCCATTTTACAGTATAATTTTTCAAATTCTTTTGAATTCTTGAAGATTTAGAGGTAGATTATATGATTCAAATCAGACTCATTGGCTCTAATTATTTGTACAAAATATGCACTTTATCCAATTTGGCTTTGCACTTTGTAATTTGTAGCAATGTTCTTGGGGCTTATCTTCATAATTTGGAGAGAACTGTGGCAACTGGAACAAGGAGATCCATGGGTAAAGCAGAATGAATTAGCTAGAGCAAGAACATTGGTTAAACAAGAGCAGCTCTGTGTACTTAGTCGTGCACTTGCTGTAAGAAAATAGACCTTTGTTATTGCTGAACTTTAAGTGTTCTCTGAGTTGATTCTTATTTTTTCTGTCATATTTTGCAGTCAGTAAGTAGAGAACGAGAAGCATTCTTAAGCCGTGTCAATTAGAAGGATTTGCACTTTTAGGATGTGTTAATGATTTGATTTTACGAATGAGTTATAGCTCCCATCAATCCTTTCTTATTTTTCATCCCTTACATTTTTGTTGAATCTTGTACATTTCTATGTTTGTAGTGTTTGATGAAAATAATACTTTTCCAGTGTTCCTCAAATCAATTTTGCAGGCATATATGTATGGATTTTTCAAGAACAAGAGAATCGTCATTTATGTTTTGCAATTAATATTGAAAAAATTTTCTACAACTCCCTTCAATCCAAATGAATATAGACAGGTTCAATCCGTAACAAAAACGCACAATTTCAGGTGTATATAATGCTGCGTATTTGCCTCTGTTATAAAGAAAACAGAAATAATTGATTACACAATTGCCTCTGTTTTTAAGAAAACAGATATAAATGAATACTCAATTAGCTCCATTTCTATGAAAACAGAAATAAATGAGTATCAATTACATCTGTTTCTAAGAAAACGGATATAAATGAATACCATCTAGGCACGCGTTTACACCCTCTTTTACCTCCGTTATCTTTTAACAGAGGTAAATAACCTCTTTTACCTCTGTTATAATAACAGAAACAAATACGTTTTTTACATTTGTATCGGAAACAAAAGCCTCCGTTCAAAACCGATGTAAAAGGCCTCTAAATAACAGAGGCAAAAGGCCTCCACCTCTGCTAGTGTCATCAACCTTTTAGTTGTATTTAGGTATAAAAGAACCTTTAAAGTTTGCATTTTCACTTTTAGTTTGTATAGTGACTGACAGTGATTTAGGCAAATTTCAAAAAGTATACTGAAAAAAAGTGTCATAATTTTACACTAATTACATTATTGGTACCTAATTACATCTACCCAGAAGATCATAATTTTCCGGTTGGAGTTTGGGTCTTTTACACGAAGGGCTTATATATATCAAACAAGGGATAGAGTTGAATTGATTGTTCATAAGCTAAGGAAGTCATTTAAACCATATCCAACCCATTGCCATATCAAGCAAGGGATAGAGTTGAATTGAATTGATTTAGAATGTATCAATCCATATCCAACCCATTGTCATTCCTAGTTGTTGATTAGGCTGCAACGTGTGGACTTTTACGAATAAATGAGCTATTTTGACAATAATTTTAATTTTACTGCAAATGTTTTTAACATTTCTTATGATGGTCATCTCAGAACTCATTTATTGCTTGAACCAAATTTATAATCCTCTATTTGGTACTCAGACTTATCCCAAAAAACCTTGTAGCTGCCCCAACTATTGGAGTGATTTCGTAAATACCTCAACTTTCACAAAGTGCACCAGTTTACTACTTTAGTGTCACGTGTCAATATTTAGTTGGTTTGACTTTTCGAAAGATGTCATTTATTTATTTTTCTCTCTCTAACCAGAAGTTGACGCGTGACACTCAGGTAGTAAGTTAGTGCACTTTTACAAAGTTGAGGTAGTCATTCCAATGCTTGGGTGCGGGGTTTTTTGGAACAACTTTGAGTACTAAAAAGAGCATTAGGCTCATATGTAGCACTCGCACAAACTATTTATTTTAACTTAGCCTTAAACTTTTGGTGCTTCAGATCAATCTTGCAATTTCTAGGTAATTGATGCGAGAAAATGTATAGAGACCAAGATAAAATTGGGTGGTTTTTTGGAAATGTCTATCATGTGAATGGGATACGTAAGGAAACTCGGGATGACCAACATATCCGACAATCAAAATATGACTCAGGGCGATCGGTACTCTACGAAATTTCAGCTGTGTTGAACAGTGATCATATTTGCAGTATTTGGGGCAATGGAGCTACCACACTCGCGAAGAAGCTTACCATATTTCTTAGAGGCAAGGGATCGTATGGTAGGATTGCAATGGTTACAGTTCCCCCGAAACCTGACTGGATAAATATCAAAAAGGACATTATACAACAGATACATAGAGAAGGGATGGATAATTGGACTTTAATATTGGATGGTTTCTGGTGGAATTTGACAAGTAAAGATGTTGAAGCAATCGGGATTCCTTCCCCTAGCGACGTCTTCAGAATTGTCTTCTGTTCAGGAAACGAAATGTACACAGAACATAACAACCATATAACCTTCCGCATCAATCTTTTAGAAGATGAAGAAGCTTGGGATTTGTTTACAGAACAAGCTGGAAACTCAATTAAAGATTTGGTTATAGAGGAAACAGCAAGGAAGATTGTGTATGAGTGTGATGGCTGTCGCATTGTCATCTTAACTATTGCTTCAGCATTAAAAGACAAGCCTGCAAATGTATGGGCGGAATCACTCAAAAACTTGCAAATTTTGAATCGAACTCGATCCTCTGAGGAGGAAGTGTTTTCCAAGATTCGCTTAAGCTATGATCTCTTGGGTGACAAAAAAGCCCAATCACTGTTTCATATTTGTTGCTTGTTCCCTGAAGACTTTAATGTTCCGGTTGAAGATTTGGTGCTGTTTGGGAAGGGCCTACAGTTATTTGAAAATGTTGATAGCATGAATCAAGCAAGAAATCGAGTTAAGTGCATTGTTCATAAGCTAATAAATTCATTTTTTCTTGTTGATGTTGATGGAGAGGATTTTGTCAAAGTGCATAATATGTGTCACAAATTTGGGGTATTGACATCCAAAATATGGGAACCTCCTTATTTGGTACCATGTCAGGAAAGTATGAACGATTGGTGGCTGAATAGATTGGAGTGAGAAAACAGTACTGTAATTTCAATTATGTGTAAAACAGTCAAGAGACACCCTCGCGATTTGAGATGTCCGAACCTTCATCTGCTTCAATTATCTTATGGGAGTGATTCAGCCCCGCTTCCAAATGGAATATTCGATGGTCTAACAAATCTCAAGGTGCTATCAGTGAGCATCCCTTCACTGTCACAACCACTTACTGTGCTAAAGAGACTCCAGACCTGTGTATCAATGAGAGTACATCAGAAAGCAGATACAATACAATTAGGCCAAGAATTGGTGATCTGATAGGTGATGAAATGAAAGTTTTAGAAATTTTCTCGCTTTCTACAGTGAGGCCGTATCGTAATTTTCCAGCTGAGATTGGACTTCTATGTAACCTGAGGTTTCTCAGGTTCAACCCCGAGAGACTCGAGTATATTCCACCTGGTGTATTATCCAAATTGGAAAGACTTGAAGAACTGTATTTGCCTCTGGACTTCATCAGATGGGGACTTAAAGAGGAAGGAGGAGAAAGGATGAATGCAAGCCTCAGTGAGATAGAATCCCTTCAACTAACTGCTATAAGAATCGGCATATCGAAAGGTTCGATTTTGGCAGAAACGTTTGTAAATAAAATAACAAGATTTCATGTGTTCATCGGTAGCCATGTTGGTCCTGAGTATGAATTTGGAACCTGTGGAAAATTAGAGAGATCGCTGGAGGTATTGGATGTTGATGCGGATGATTTCACAATGAGTTGGATCAGTGCTTTGGTGTGGAAATCTGAAGGCTTGAGACTGAAACAAGTGAGAAATTTGAAGAACATTGTCACCTGTCAACCGAAAGAAGATGGAAATATCGAGTTTCCGCAATGCAAGAAGATATGCATTAGTGATTGTAAAGAACTTGAATACATAGGAGAGGGGCAGATTCCGGGGACTTTCTTTTCTCAGCTTAAAAGTCTAAAGTTATTCGGTCTGTACAATCTGAAAGAAATATGGCACGGGTTTCACTTGTCGAACATCAAAGGATCATGGTTTGGTAATTTAAGTGAGATACAGATCTTATTTTGCGGGAAGTTAAAATATGTGTTTTCACTTTCAATGGCTACGAACTGAGACAACTACAGAGTCTGCGGATTTGTTTTTGTGATGAAATGGAGACAATTTTTCACAGAGAACAAATGGAAAATGATCGGAAATCAACAAAATTCTCTCTCACATCAAACTCCATAATGAAACGTCTGTTTGGAAGAGAAAAAAAAAACAAAAAATATAGCCAGTCAACAACAGGTTTGCACTTATATGTATTATATTAACTTGCTTTTCACTGTAAACAGATCATAACTTACCAAGTTCTATATACTTTTCGATAAACATATCTTTCATCGTCACATAAATGATCCTTTAATTCATCGTGCATTGGGCAGCTGCAAGAAAACACTAAAAAGCAAAATAAGTAAGATGCAGTAAAGGATGCGGTTTTATTCCCTCGCCTCAAAGCTATGGAATTTGCGAAAGTGGACAAGCTTAAAATTTTCTATGATGGAAATCATTCCATTTTACTGCCTTCATTAGAATCGTTGTCAATCTTTCAATGCCATCAGTTGAAAGCTTTCTCCAACAGAGTGATTGAAACTCCATTGCTTGAACGAATACTAATCAATGGAAATCGGTGTTTGGTCACAAAAGATCTAAATGCAATCATGAAGAATTTGAAGGGGTAATGCAATCTTTTCATTGAAGTTACATGAGGTGTTTTAGTATTACCATATGCTAGCAATATTCATAAGATGTTCCCATCTACATATGTATATTTATAATGTAATTGTTTCGAACTTTCTTTTTCTTATATGTATAAAATTGGCAGGGGAAGGATCGGCGATGGACCAAGTTTGCGACAGTACTGAAGTTCAAGTAACTAAATAAGGTTGTACTTCAAGTGTCCTATTGTCGAATTTTGGTGAAAATTAGAGAGAATTTTTCGACTCAGTAGCCAAAGAAGAAATTCAAATTGCCAAATAATGTTGTATCTTTTATGTTAAAGCTTGTTTCATGTATGGTCACTTAAGTGATGTACACAAACCTATATATATAGCCGTTTGTTTCCATTACTTCATATGGAATTAAGAGAGTGCTTAACAACTTTTACAACCTTTTTTTTCTTTACTTTTTCGGCATCAAGTAGAAGTTCTGAGTGTTTAGTCACAGTTGTCACAAAGTTAATCAATATGAGCCAATTGTACTAGTGAAATTCTTGTT
>CAOJBJ011347286.1:0-12231 GCA_948291685.1 Euphorbia celastroides | reverse complement strand
TTTAGTGCTTTCATTGACTTACCATGCCTCCCCGAAAAGATCAAAACCCACATGACGACCCCATCCAAAACCTCTATTATCAACTCAATCATTTTGTTACCCATTTCACCACCATCTCTGCCCACACAGATGCCCAAATTTCCGCCCGTTTCGACACTCTTCAAACATCCATACAATAGCAAACTGAAAATATCAACCGCCTTCTCATCGCACTCAACAACAACAACCCCGACCCACCCAATCACGGTCTCAGACACCCCCTCCATTTGATCCACCCCATCTAAATCCACAACCACCCAAAATTACCCTTCCCATGTTTGATGGCTCAAACCCCGTTAGATTGGATTTTCCAAGTAGAGAATTATTTCAACTACTACAACATTCCTGAAAACAAGCGACTCTCCCTTTCTGTCTTATACTTTACCGGTGAAGCTCTTAGTTGGTACAAATACCTCCACAATAATGGACTGCTGGGCACTTGGGCAGAATTCTCTCGTGCTCTCGAACTGTGATTCGGGCCTTCAGATTATGAAAACCACCAAGCAGCCCTTTTCAAACTCAAGCAAACATCAACTATGATGGCCTACCAATCTGAATTTGAAAAGCTCTGCAATTGTGTGGTCGGTCTCCCCAGCGACGCGCTTCTCAATTGCTATCTATCGGGTCTCAAACTCGAAATCCATGCTAAGCTCGTTGTTCTAAAACCCAATACCCTTCATTAAGCATACGACTTATCCAAGCGAATTGAGGATAAGCTATCCCTTCAAAAACCCAAACCATTCCATCTTCGCACCTACAGCCCACCAAACCCTCCATTCTCCCAAAACCCCACGACCCCAACACACTCACCAGCCACTAATTCCGCTAGTTCCGCCAAACCAGCAAACCCTCCACTTTTAACCACTCCAAAACCACAACTACCTTTTACTAAACTCACTCTTGATGCTTTACAAAAGCGGAGAAGCGAAGGTTTGTGCTTTTGCTGCCCAGAATGCTACTTTCCGGGGCACAAATGCAACCCGCCACAATTTCTCTTGATTTCTGATAATGAGGTGTTTGATGAGATCGGAACCACCATCGATAACCCCACATCGGATTTCACCGACCGAGACAACCCGACCTAATTTTTTTCCCTCTCCTCGGCATCCTTTTTTGGTTTATCCTCACCTCAAGCCCTAAGAATCACTGAAAAAATCAATCACCAACCGGTACAAATCCTAATCGACTCAGGAAGTACCCATAACATCATCCAACCTCGTGTTGTGTCCTTTCTGAAATTACACAAGCAAGACATTCCAGAATTTGCAGTGATGGTAGGCAATGGTGAGTCCTTGAAGTGCCAAGCAGTCTGTCCAGAGGTTACTCTCGAACTCCAAAACGCTGAAATTAGCATTCCAGTTTTTGTTCTACCCGTTAAAGGAGCTGACATTATTCTAGGGTTAGCTTGGCTCCGAACCTTGGGCCCAGTGTTGGCAGATTTCTTAATTCCCCAACTTACCTTCAATATCGGCCCAAAAGCCATCACACTATGAGGAGAACAGCCCACATCATAGGTTTCGCCAGCATCCTTACACACTCTAATTGCAAAAAAGAGTGTAGCCTCTCTTCACGCTTGTTATCTGCAAATCGTGGAAAACCAACAACAGCCTTCTCCACTAATTCCCACGCACCATGACCCCATTATCCAACACCTTCTTTATACCTACGAAAATATCTTTCAATCCCCAAACCAATTACCTCCACTTTGCTCTCAAAATCACCACATTAACACTCTACCCTCCTCTCCACCAGTCAATGTTCGCCCCTACCGTTACCCACACTTCCAGAAACAAATCATGACATCTTTAATTTCAAAGATGCTACGTGATGGCATCATCAGGCCGAGCCAAAGCCCGTTCTCCTCACCAGTGCTGCTGGTTCAAAAAAAAGATGGGTCCTGGCATTTCTGTGTTGACTACCGTGCACTTAATGCCATTACCATAAAAGACCGTTTTTCGATCCCAACCGTAGATGAACTTCTAGACGAATTACATGGTGCAATGGTTTTCTCAAAAATAGACCTCAAAGCAGGATATCATCAAATACGGGTGGCGACAGAAGATACACATAAGACCGCATTTCAAACCGTGGATGGCCACTATGAATTTCTTGTTATGCCATTCGGCTTAACAAATGCGCCCTCCACTTTCCAGGAAACAGTGAACGATCTCTTTCGAGACCAATTGCGGCGGTATGTACTTGTTTTCTTTGATGACCTTCTCATCTATAGCCAATCCATGGAGGACCACTATCAACAATTGCAACATGTTTTCGAGACACTTTCTCATCACCAATTTTACGCAAAGGCTTCTAAATGTACATTTGCGGTGCCCTCTATTGACTACTTAGGCCATATCATATCTGCCGAGGGCGTGGCAGCCGATCCATAAAAGCTTCGGGCCATTCAATCTTGGCCGAATCCAACAAGCTTCATAACCCTCAGGGGATTTCTGGGCTTAACAAGTTACTATCGTCTATTTGTTCCACATTATGCTCAAATTGCGGCTCCTCTAACCGATCTCCTCAAGAATTCGGTATTTCAGTGGTCAACTGAGAGTGCAGCGGCATTCAAGGCCTTGCAATCCGTGATGATCTCATTGGTCACGCTCACTCTTCCCAATTTTTCAGAGCCCTTTGATGTCACCACAGATGCCTCCAATCTGGCTATTGGAGCTGTTCTTTCCCAAGGAGACCGTCCCATTGCATTTTTTAGCAAAAAAATGTCACCTCGAATGCAAATGGTTTCAGCCTATATTCGAGAACTCTTTGCTGTCACCGAAGCTGTGAAGAAATGGAGACAGTACCTATTAGGACGCAAATTCAACATATTTTCGGACCAGAGAAGCCTCAAACATTTGTTGTCCCAGGTGGGTCAAACACTGGAGCAATATCGATGGGCAACCAAATTAATCGAGTATGATTTCGAGATTCATTACAAGCCAGGGAAGGAGAATAAAGTCGTTGATGCCCTTAGTCGAGCTCCAAGCTCAGAATTACTAGTTGTTTCTCTGTCTGAACCTAAGTGGATGGTGGAGTTGCAAAGCTTCTATGCGACACGGGAGGGAACCGAACTCATTGAAAAGTGTTTATCCAAGTCGGCCGCTTTTTTGCTCAAGAACCGGTTGTGTATCACTCCAGCAAATTATTCATTCCTCATCAAACTTCACTTTGGTCCCTATTTCTCCATGAGTTCCATACTCATTGTTCGGAGGGCATTCGGGGGAGCGGGCCACGATTAACAGGCTAGCGACAGCCTTCTTTTGGCCAAAGCTCAAATCCGATGTCAAGTCCTTCATTCAACGGTGTCAAACGTGCCTACAGGTGAAATACCCGACACACAAGCCTTATGGGTTACTTCAACCACTTCCGCTTCCCTCACATCCTTGGCAAGATATCACAATGGACTTCATCACCCACTTACCACCGTCTCAAGGAAAAGTGGCTATTTGGGTTATTGTTGACCGATTTACAAAATTTAGCCATTTCATATCACTCCCTCCACATTATGGGGCTGCTTCGTTGGCAACACTATTTTTGCAGCACATATTCAAATTACATGGCCTGCCTAAGAGTATAGTTACTGATCGGGATCCAATTTCCATGAGCAAATTCTGGATGAAACTTTTTACTAAGCTGGGCACCAAACTCAAACACTCCACAGCCTACCATCCTCAATCTGACGGCCAAACTGAATTGGTCAACCACTGTTTACAAACTTATCTTCGTTGTTTTGCAGGTATCGAACCAAGGAGCTGGAGCAGATACTTGTTTTTGGTGGAATATTGGTACAACACCTCCTATGACGAGTTCACTAGCCGTTTTCCCAATTTTCCAATCGAGCTCGAGGACAACCTCAAACTGAAGGGAAGGGCAGTTGATGCGAACCCGGATCACTATGAACTGGATCAGACCGTTGGAGCCCGGCCCAAGAGAGAGCACAGAGTTCCAACAAAGCTACTTGACTAATTCAACTCCACTTAGCTGCATTTTCTTTAGTTAGTTATAGATATGTTGTTGCACTATTTTTCAGTTACTGCATTTCATGTTAGTGGCATACATGGCTTAGTGTTAGATCATGTTAGGTAGTTAGTCTCCGAATTACTTCTATTTAAAGCATTGTATTTTCATTCCAGAAATATCAGAAAATTTACCCCAAAAGTTCCTTCTTTTTCTTGCTCTGTTTACTCTGGAGTCTTGCCTACTTATAGGCCTTATCAAACTCATTGTAAAAAGAAATAGAGAAATTACAGCAACTCAAAATCAATAGAATTCTCAAAGCAATGTGAATAGTTCAACTACTTTCTCTAACTTATCGAGTTTTCCAGTCAATTATGCACAAAGCACATTCCAAGATTGACATTAACAGTCTGAAATTAATATGAAGAATTTGGGGATTCACTGTAAAGAATAAACAACCTTGCAACAACAAAATCCCTAAATTGATTGCAGAGAATCACAACAATTGTTCCCCTTTAAGCCGAATTAAGCATAACCAATATTTGACCCCAAATTTCAATACCCACCAAACGAAAACACGGAATCACAACAAAGAATTTGAAGAAACAATCACTGAAAAGAGAACTTCAAATTCAAAATTCTTATGCAGAGAGAAGGGAATGAAGAACCTGTGGAGGAACTAATCGTTGGATAAGGGATTAGAGGAGAAAACGAAGGGGAAACTATAGCAGCGGCAGATCTTAGCAGCGCAGCTCTCCGGCCGAGTTCGTGGATCCAGATCGGGTCTCAACACCATCGCCTCTCGCAACTACACACAGCTCCAGCGACTCCACCTCCTCCTTTTGCAGCTCCGGTGACTCCGCTACCTCCTTCTCATCCGAGTTCCATCACGAGCACGACGAATTCCACAATTTTAATTACACGTGGAGATGACGTGGATAGGTAAATGTGAGGCGCGTGACTCTCACCTATGGGTTGAGAGTGGTTTAGTGGGATCGAGGGCACTGGAGATGTGATTTTAGCAAGTTGAGGGACCTAAATGGTCATTCCCAAACCACATGGACCTAAATGACTACTCCTGGCAACCACAGGGGCATATAGGAGCATTAGGCCTTATTTTTACAACAAGATCCATATTGATACATTTTTGACAAAAAAATGAAGTTTTTTTGTAACATCCTATAATTTTTTTGTGGTCTCCAATGACGTCATATAATCTTATACATTACAATTTTGAAATAATGCGCAACTTCCAATAACCCTCAAAAACCTAATTTTTATGCATTTAAAAATCTTATAATGTTCTATAAATATCTCCTTTAATGTCTTATCTTATAACCTCATTTTTATATATTTAAAAGTCCTATAATGTCCTATAATCCCTTATAATGTCCTATATTCTCCTATAATCTCCTATGATCTCATGCATAAAATTTTTGAAAATTTACGCAACTTTCAATAGCCCTCACAACTCATTTGCATGCGTTTAAAAGTCCTATAATCTCCTATAATTCTTATAATGTCTTATAATATCCTATAATCTCATGTCTTGAAAACTTTTGTGAACGTCCTATAATCTCCTATACTTGTCATATAATCTCATGCTTTTGTGTTCAAACATCCTATAATGTCATTTATAAGCATTCAAACATCCTATAATCTCGTATAATATCTTATAATTTCAAGCATTCAGATTTCAAGAATTTTATCGAACACATGGTGGGCATTTAATATACTTGAAGAAGAAGAAAAAGAACAAGAAATGAGCAAGAGAAACAAATAAAACCAACAAAAGTGAAATAACAGGACTTTACAGCAAACACATATCTATCTTTTGTTATATTTCTCCTTTAATTTTGGTCACCAGTGTTGGAGTCGCTGGTTATAAGATGAGGCGATGGTCAAAGTTAAAGAGCCGCCAGTACTGAAGTTGAAGGTGGAATAGCAGCTGAAAGAAGAGTTGATTTGCAAGAGGAAAAGAAAAGAAAATAAACTTAAAAAGAGAAATATGAAACAGCGTAAAAGCAAAGTGGCATAGCTCAATTGATACACCTCCTAATGTGAAGGTGGGAAGTTTTGGGTTCGAAACCCAACCTCTTTTCGAATTTAATAAATAAATATTCAAAAAACTGAAAAATTGATAGTTTTGTTTAAAACCTCAAAACAAAATAGGATAAATGGCTGTTTATCTACAAAAAAAACACGGTGCACAAGCAACCAAATCTTTTTAAGATAACATATAATTTAGCCCCAAACTCAATTTGAATGGGCCTACATTTTGTCATGATAAGAATTTTAGATATCAACAAAAACCAACAAGCGAATCAGTGCCGAGCGAAGAAAAAGAAATTTCAATGGGGGTGGGTCTTTGTTTGATTTATGTAAATTTCATGTCTAGTTGATTGCAAGAAACTTGGATTAGTTGTAAAGGAAAACATGGTCCCATGCTTGGAATAAATTGTGGATGGTATCCTGATTTATTCCCCAACCAGATGCATGCAATCCTTAAAAAAATAATACTTATGCACGGAATATTCGGCACTTAGTTTAGTGAGTAAGACTCGAGTCGTGATCCTAAATATCACAAGTTTGAGTCCATACTCGAATGAGGAGCAATAAGGTTTCAATTTAATATTATTGTGAGACAATGTTAGGCAATTTTTAAAATTAAAAACTAAGCGCTTATGCAGAAATACCACAAGAGTTACCTTATAGGGTGAATTTTGATTTGTATGCAGTCAACTAATGCATGTTGATTTCAGAACTCGAATCTTCATCTGTTAGTCAAAATACCATTGCTTCAAGCTCATCATTCTTATGTTTTTCTATTACATTTAAACTGACGAGAATCAATTATAAATTAGCAAGTTATACATGTAGGTGATTAAGGATTTTTTCTATAAAACACATAATTAAACTTGCAGATTTTTACGTGTATGTATGTAGTAGGGCTGATTGGAATCAAATAAGAAATATGGTACACCTTCCAATGCGTAAGTAGGAGGTTTTGGATTCGAACTTTAGCCTCTTCAAAAATTTATTAAATATTATTGTTGAGTGACTATTCAATATATATTTACATATCATTAATCAAAATAAAACTATAACATAATTTGTGTGATTTAAGATTTATATCAATAAGTCTTTGATCAAGTGGTAGATCCATTATTTTGAATCGAATGACAAGGGATCGAATCTTAGGAAACTCTACTTAAAAAATTATGATCTTGAATTATGACAAGGGATCGACAAATGAACATCGATCTATGTCTTCTTTTTTATCTAAGATATGCTTACTTTATTTTAAATAAAATAATAACTTTGTTTATTTCACCAATCATTTTTTATAGCAGATTTTGACAAAAACAACAATATGAAATAAATTCATTAGAAATCTTTTAGTCCAAACATTTATATTAACACTAGGAATGTTTACACTCTTTGATACTATTATATTAATGATGATAAAGTTTAAGTTTTTATAGAGTTAGAAAGTAAACTCAAAAATTATGTATCGTGTAAACTTTTATCTACTTTCTAGAGATATGTCAGGTCATATATTATTCACTTTGTGACACTATGTAATGAATAACTGAATAAAACTTTATTTAAAGCCTCTTCTATTTATGGACCCTGAACTGTTGCACTTATTCCTCGATGACCATTTTAAATTTTAAAATTAAAACAATTAGAATTATTGTATATAGTAGTTTTTTAAATAAAAAGATCAATAATCACTCTCAACTTTTACTCTAATAGGTGAAGCTATTTACTAGTGAAATATGCTCCGTTATCAACAATATTATTGAGTAATTTGTATCAAAGAAGGTGCTGTAATTTCAAATAACACGTAAAATTGTACTAGTGTTTGTTTTCTTTGTCTTTGTTTGAATTTAGGCAGACATTTTCTATTTGTAATTAGAGAATGACTTGATTATTATATATATAAAGGAAATACCGACAGACATTCTTAAACCGAGTAAGTGTGAACAAATCCAGATAGGATATGGCACCTAACAATCATCAATTTTAAACAGAGTTGGTGATTGAAAAGAAGCTGCTGAATTTAATTTGATAGGCTAACCCACTTAGCCAAAAATGACCCATTAAAATTCAAAAGAGTCTCTTAAGGATGGGATTACTACAAGAACAAGATATATGTCTACTAGAGTGCTACCATTTGCCAACTCCGATGTTTGGTTTAACCTAGTAATAAACCTCGAAAAGTTACTAACTAAAAGGCCTTTTGGTTGTCGGTTTGCTACACTGAAATTTTTTCCTTACTACATTTAAATCTAACTTGAATCGGATACTTGTCTATGGTGGTTGGGTCTCAAAACGATGGTTTTTTGCATTCATAAAGTCAAAATCAAGACTTTACTTAAACGATGCCAAACAAATTCTCTCCTGGTAAAAAAAGTCTATTCGTGCAGAAGATTCCGGAAGAGATATTAGCAGGATTTTTTGTATGAAATTAAGAAAAGAAATTTACTAAAAATAGCTTTTTCTTTTTCTAAAGAGGTTGAAAACATGCTCAATATCATTCGATTGAATATATAGTTGACCCAACTCTTTTTTTATATAAAAACACTCTCCAATCTCCATTACAAACATGAGATAATAAATCCAATCTTTCTCTAAGACTTTTAATAACTATTCCGAACTAAAGTTGATATGTTTCGCCCTCTTGTCAGAGAAAAAAGACCAAACAATTTTCATTCCTATTTTTGCATATTGGATTATCATATAATATACATGAAGAAACAATTATTACTTGAATTTGAATTGCAAGTCTAGTTGCGGTGGGTGAGTTAATCAGTAGAGTTCCAGAAGCTACTGCATTGTTGAATTTAACAGCAGCATTGTACAAGATCAATTTTAGCAAGGTATCATTTTGTTTAGATTCTATTTATATTGGATTGGATATTAGTTACGGGCCAACTCAATAAGCCCAGAGCTACACAAAACATTTTTAGCCCAATTGTTATATACAGTAATAGTCTCGGCAAATAGTAGTCTTAATTATGTTACATCTACTTCCGTACTGCCCCATGCGTACGTCTTAATTTATTTCTTGATCATGTAAGCTTTTATAAACTTACAGTTACTAAAACTTCTAATGCCAATCATCTTGCATTTATTCCAAAGTTTGAATTTACGGATCGAATTTAGATAATAGAGGCACATAAAAGGGTTATTGGCTCATGTTATTGAAGATTCTAGGAAAAATATCATTAACCAATCCCGTAAATTCAATAGGGTATCAAAGAATTGACAGAAAATTACTTAACGATGATACTATTTCATCATTTTTTCACATCATGACTTTCATAAATACCACTATTTAACTCTGTGAATGATTGTTGATACTATATCACTTTCAGATTCACTACCCATTTGATCGGGTATCGAAGTCATGAGTAACAATTCGGATTGCAAAATCAATTGTTCGATTCATAAAAAAAATTATGTTAAGCAAATTGTCACCATTCAAATATACCATTTCGATCGAGAGTGATGAAGTCATTTCTTTTAATAAGAAAACACATGATATGAGTGGATCTCCTATAATCCCCAATGTGTGGTTTGCGTAACGAAAGAGATTTCATGGGAAATGCATTAACACATGTATTTATAGTCATTAAAATCATATTTGATTAATTGGATATGAAACAACAAAGCACATCACATGCATGTGTCTCTTTCTTTCTCTCTCTCTTAACATCACTGAAATTGACTGTTTCCCACTCTTTCCTTTTCAAATCTTCTCTATGATACAACTTCTACTCTTTCTTTTTCTTCTACTTGTATAAACCTATCAACCAACATTTATTCTTTACTTTAGCTCATTTTCATTGCCTAACTATGTATTGTTAGAAAAATTAAATTAAGTGCTTGTCACGAAAATGGCTTTTATTTATTTTTTGTGATGTATTATGTACACAAATGGTGTTATGTCAAAAGTTCATTCAACTAAAATCAATTTATCATCAGTTCAGTATGTTGTAATGAATCACTCGTATGTAAAAAATGAAATTGAATATAATTTACTCCACTAATCCCATAGTTGGCATATATGGTGCATAAAATCATGCAGTATACTATTGAGGTCAAGGTAAACCTACCAAGTATTGAAGCCCTGCACAAACTAAACATATTACGGGCGGAAATCAAACCTCATATTCGTCATTAAAATTTTTCTAGTTGGATTAACCCCTCATTAAAACCAAATTTGATGGTACAGAAAAACAATACTCCCTATTATTTTTTGTTATTCCCCTATGTAGAATTTTCGTCAAATTTTACAAAAAAAATAATTATTACATTAGTAAAATGATTATCAACTAATGCTTTTATTAGTAATTGATATATGTTTAACCAACACAGGAGCAAAATTAGAGAAGAAAATTGTGATATGTTTATTGACAATTTAAATTAATAAATAAAAAAGGCCATTATAAGGAGAATAGATCTACAATTAGAAGAGTGGACGAAGCATATCATATGCATTTTACTCAATTTGATCAATTGGGGTATCTCGGAGTACGTCTTCTTGTTTTCTGAAAAATGGAACTTTATTCTTTCATTACCCGAAAAACAAAACAAAGAAATTCTCGTGTTTACAAGAAAAATAATAGGATTATGATCCCAGTAGAAACAAGATAAAAAGAAGTAAATTTCATTTATTGTACATATGTATACCCCCTTCTTCAAGGGAACCTAACCTTAAAAACAAGCTTTGTTCAACATATTATATTAATTATATCAGATCTTAAAAAATGGAATTCTCTGTAAATTAATTATACAGCTAATCAATCGAGTTAATTAAGGTCTTTTAAAAAAAACCCTCAAAATTCAGGGAGATCGAAAGAACTCCAAACATTATCAGTCATTAGATTAGCCGGCATCTCGAGCTGATCATCGCCGGCGATCAACGACTCCAATTCCTCCGGCTGCCACGTCACATCACTATTCGACAAATTTGTATAATTCGACGTCGTCGTTTCAGACCACAAAGCGTCTTGAACCAATTCATCCCCTAGCAAAGACTGCAGCCCAAACAACTCTTGATCTCCGACGAGGGGAAACTCCTCCGACCAATCGGAATCTCCGGCGATCACCGGCGGCTGGAAGTACATCGCCGTCGTGGTATCGCTATCGGAAGTCAAAGAATTGGCGGCGCCACTCACACTAACAAAATCCTCACTGTTTACCGGCTGAATTTTGGGCTCCGGATTCAAGAAATTCGCAAACACAACCGCAAGATCGATGTTAGAACCATTACTAATCCCACTCTCATGAGACGAATCTCCGGCGACGGAATTGGGAGAATACTTAGACGAACTAGAACGGTGATCAGTAGCAGACTTAGCGCGGCGGCTTTTCCGGCAGCCGCCGCCGACGGGGACATTCCTCAAAGAACCGCCTTTGGTCCAGTAACGGCGGCAGCCCTTGCAAAAATATCTGGGCTGGGCCAAACTGTAGTTGTTGTAGTAGCAGAATTTGGTGTTGGAGGAAGAACAGCGGGGGCAATTGGGGGCGATTTCGGCGGTGGAATTCCATTTACGGTCCATAATGTGGGAGGTTAACATGATAAGTGAATTGGGAGAATTGAGGGAAATTGGGAATTATTGTAGGGGAGAATTAGAGAGGGTGGTACTTAAGGGGAGAATTATGAGTAGTTTATGATATAGACGTGGGCGGTTGCGAACCGTTAGGGCTAAGAAATTGTGGGTGCTATTTTTCTATTTTCTCTTGGATTTTTCTTATCATTTTAAGTCAAAACCTATATATAATATAGTTGACATATTTCTATAACTTACCTTTTTACTTCGTATAAAACTTTCAAATTCACTTCATTTTATTTTAGGTTTAAACTTTTTAAATGAATTATATTAGATTGAATTGAATTGGTTTAAATCGAGGTGAACTCTTTTAGAAATTTGGTTTTTAGACACATCAATGTAATTGAAGCTCAAATTACATTCACAAAAAATACAGTTATACTTACTTTATTTTAAACAAAGTAAGTAAAACTTTCTTAATCTCACCATTAGATTAATAGGTGGAGTCCACTCATTTAATGTTAATCTCTCTCATCTAATAATGAAATCAACAAAGTTGAGGTTACTTTGTCTAAAATAATGTCATCTAATAATCTCCCACTTTTACATTGGTTGTTCAGAATTGTCTATATGCATATATACTCTGTTCTATTTAGTTTGATTTGTTGGG
>CAOJBJ011347262.1:0-12436 GCA_948291685.1 Euphorbia celastroides | reverse complement strand
AAAGGGGGGCAAAGATCGAACTTGTATAGAAATTCTTTAAATCATAACTAAGACCTCTTGAAATCCTTCACTTTAGTTTACTTTCATACTCAAAATCTCGCAATTCGATAAAACACTTCTATTATTGCTTTGAATATTATTTTTGATAGAAGAATACAATTTATTATATAGAATCAAAATTAAGTACAGCTCTAAAAATGAAACCTGCATGTCAAAATGTTTGTAGCACTAGTTATAAATTTTTCAGTATGATACGTAGACTTAAAAAAAATAATGTCGACCGGAACCAATCTATGGTTCGTTGAATCGGTCGGTTGAACTGTGAACCAGTCGGTTCAACAACAACGGTTTAAGCGGGTCTTACCTTTTTTAAGAAAATAATGTTGAAGTTAGGGTTTGAATTCTAAGACCTTAGGATTCATATTTACTTGCATTACCATTAAAAAACTGCAATTAATTGATTATATTTTTCAATATTATTCTTTTATACTATATATTATTTCTTTCAATCCTATTTGACATTCTAAATTATTTCATGTAACATTATACAATTAAATTGAAACCCACTGAATCTGGATTTGCAATCTCTCGGCCAAACAAAGAAACTTCACCGGAAAAGTTTTGGAAATCGTTTTAACACTTGATTGTCATTGAAATCAATCTAACAGCAATCAAAAGTCCCCCCATTAACATGTCTAGAAGCTTAAAATCAAACAAAATGAGCTTAAAAAGAAAGATTGAAAACCAATCGGAAAATAAAAGGAAAATCGACCGGCGGCCGGAAAAAGTTGTCGGAAAATGTGAAATCCAACTTAGAACTTCTCAACTCAACAAAATACACTAGGAATCAACCAAGCATAGATTTAAAACTCAAAATCAATGAAAATGAATTAAGAATCAACTCAAATAAATGAAAAATCAAGTAAAAATGCCTTGGAGGTTCATGGGGGTTTATACTTTAATTGGTTGATTCTCAATGTTGAAGAGAGAAGAGAGTGAGGCTGGTTTTAGGAGGTTATGGCCGAAATTTTTAAGGCAAGAGAGAGGGGGGATCCCTTTTGTTTGGCCATTTTTTGGCTTTTTATAATGGATAATTAGGGTTTGTGGGGACAAGTGGTAACATTATGGAAGTGCCACTTGTCCCCATCTTGTTCATCCTTATCCTTTTAAGGAAAGGATAAGATGAGTGGGCTTTGGGCTTGATTTTTATGGGTTTTAGGCCCAATTGTCCATTACAAAAGCATAGCCATTTCATTTGCGGGTTTGCTACGGGTAAAATGGGCTAGGCGATTTTTGTGAGTCGGATTGAATTTTTGGGGTCAATTTCAACACACAAACCCTTTAAGCCTTTTTTGACATTTGATTTCCTAAGGAATTTTAGAACCTTATAAGAGCTTATAGAAACTTATAAGATCTTATGAGAGTCATTCAAGATTCTTATGAGAACTTATAGGAACTTATAAGATCTTATAAGAGCACTTTTTAGGATCTTATGAGAGCTTATAAGAGCTTATAGGATCTTATAAGAGCCTTTTTAGGATCTTATGAGAGCTTATAGGAGTTTATAAGATCACATAAAAACACTTTAGAATCTCATAAGAGCTTATAAAATCCTTTTGAGGAGGGTTTAGAAACGGGTTAAAAGGATCATTGAGAATCAATTTCAACCAGAAGACTTAATAAAGCTTTGATCTTCAAAGGAAAAAAACCTCGAAGTAATCAAAGAGACAAATTCATCATTACCTCGCGGCCGGGGATAAAAAATCCCATGCTCACAGCTGTAAAAGGTCGTCGGAATTCTAAAACTGCCGGAAAATGTTGTCAGAAATTCTGAAACCGTCGGAAAAAGGTCATCAACAATCGGACGTCGCCGAAAAGGTAGCCGGAATATCGCCGTCATCAGAAAATCTTCACCGGAAAGTCAGCCACTCTCCTATTAAAGTCAAAGTTATCACGTCAGCTGCCACGTAGGATTTAGGGGGTTTAAATGACGCCATTTTTAAAACGTTAGGGGGTAAAATGGCTTTTCGAAAAAATGTTGAGGGCCAAATAATATATTAGACCAAATTTATTTTATTTTCTGAAAAGTAACCAATCGTTCCCTCCACTTCAGAGAAAAAAACACAAAGTTAAAAAAACTATTTTCAATATAACTATCATTCCATTTACAATAAAACATCGATAAATGAATATTTTTATGACCAAAAAATATATACATTTAATGATATTATTAATTTATTGATTAATAAATATAATATCTATCTATTAATAAATGAGTAATAATTCATTTAGATAATATTTTTAAACTTTTTTAATTATATCATTTTATATTAAGTTCAAATGTACCTGAAACTCATGGTAGTTATAATTTTTATGCAAACTTTAATTATTATCCATATTTTGACTTAATAATGTGTTTGAAAATTAGTCATTGGATGAAATATATTCATGATATACTATATAAATAAAAATATATGATTTAAAATATAGTGATTATTCATTTATATATACATAGGGTCTATAAAGTCTTAATCTATATTTATTCATTAATGCATAAAGTGAGATTATTCGTTAAGTCCATTGGATCAAGTTGGGACCGAAAAAATTTATTCATTAGACGAGGTTATCAATATGTGACGAAATTAAAATTTTCATGATTTTTGTTATCAAACCATGACATATATGTTGTCACAAATGTGGCAATGATTGTAGCTTAATAGTTAACAATTGAATCTGTGATCCTAGAGGTCGTAGGTTCGAGTCTACACTCGAGTGGGCATGGATAAGGGTTCTTTGAATATTAATGTAAGCCCATTATGAGGCAATATTTAAAAAAAAAATTGTTGTCACAAAATTATCATAAGTAGTGACATATATTATATAGCGTCACTATATACATAAAAAATACATGACAAAAATAAATTTGGTCACTTTAAATAATAATATATGACAAAATCAAATTTGTCATGTAAAATATACCAAATTTTGATTCACAAAAATCAACATAAACAACATTAATATCTAAGGTGACAAGTTAAAATCATCACTTATTATTATAATGGTTACAATTAATTAATAATGTCATTATATTTGAATAAAATATGTGAAATCTGCTTAAAAAATCATTATAAAGTAAGTTATATCACAAAATCAATTTGTCATATAATTATTTATCAAGTAGTGACGAATATCAATTGTCATATATAATTTATTTTCTCCTAACAAAAATTTGTCGCTAATTGACTTTACTTAATTACGAAAGGAATTTCCCTCCAAAATTACCATGCATATTTTTGCCTCCAAATTAATAAGAGTCGATATTTTTTTATCGTCATATTATTCTATAATTGTCGACAAAAATGTGTATTACATGTGACACACATAAAATTTGTCATAAAAGAATAAAAATAATGATGAAATGGTAATTATGTCATAAATAAGCTACTAACTATGACGAAATCATGTGTGTCACGAAAAAAATTGTCACAATGCTAATTTTCTTTTAGTGAAAAAATGTCATCTAAAGTGTATATGAATGATATAAAAAACTATAAGAAAGTGATAGATTGCTTAAAAAGTCATTTAAAATGTAAATAAATGAAAAGAGAGTTATGAGAAAGCTATAGGATGCATAATTAAAAAGTCATCCAAGACTTATATATGAATGATATAAACAAGTTATTAAAAAACTGTGAGATATATAAAAAAATTCATTTAAGGTGTATATGAATGGCATTAGAAGTTACAGTAAAACTACATTTATCTAAAACACTCTTTTTTTATCAAATGGGTTGTGGGGGAAAAAGGTTTGTAAATGATAAGTGAACTAATGGTGAATAATTCCAAGAGTCTCCCTACCTTTTACAAACCTGAAAAAACTCATGCCTCTAAATTAAATAGAAAGAAAAAATACATAGTTTTAAGTAAACCGAAACTGACTTCGGCCACTAAGATCATGTAAAACATCTGAAAAACAAAAAGTAGGAGAATCCTCCAACCAAAACTCACGATCAGCTAATCTGCCAAAGTTTGCGAGCTTGTCCGCCACAATGTTGCCCTCTATAAAAAAATGGGTTATCACCAATTGAATGGAATCAATCTTTAGCAAACAAGAAGTCCAATTTGCAGAATGCTCCACGGGACTTGCAAAGATTTAGACCGAAACAGACTGACCACATACGTAGAGTGGCTTTCCAACCAAACATGCCTCCAATTCCTCACAGAAGCCTGATGATTAACGGCATAAATAGCAGCTGAGAGCTCCGCCAAAAAGACTTGATCTGAGTTAAGAGGGCAAGCAAACCCACCCAAAAAATTCCCCCTGAAGTCGCGGAAAACTCCCCCGAATCCTGCCCCCCTACCATTAGCAACAGATGCGTCTATATTAACTTTGATCCACCCATGAATCGGCAGAAGCCAGCTCACTTGAATGATCCGAGGGGCATGAGGGCGCCTAGCTTGAAGACCAAGAGAGGAACGAATGCCCAGCTCTACTCTAGAGTTCCAGACAAACCCGGTATTGAGACTATCCGTAGATTTCAAAAGATTCCATAAACTTCAAAGAGCAAACAAAAAAGGAGGAGGAGTATCATCAAGAATAGCCTCATTCCAAATCTTCTAAATGAGCCAAAATGCGTTAACCCAAGCACTCTGTCAAAGAGGCTGGATTTGAGAGCTAAATTTTTGTAGCAATGCCCATTCAAAGCAAAGCAACAAGAATTCATTCAAATTAATTCTTCTACCAAACAAATCACCAATAGAACTCCATAAACTCCTTGCAAACCTGCAATCAACAAACAAGTGCATTCCATTTTCAACAAAAGGGCTGCATAGCACACATCTCGAAGCAAGGAGCACACCTTTCTTTTGTAAGACATCAGCTGTAGCAACACAACCATGTAAAGCCCGCCAACAAAGAAAAGAGTGGGATGGGGGAATATGAGAACCCCATATAAATTTAAAGACTGACGAAACATTTTGTGGACCCATTCTCCATCGTACCATAAGTTAGGAGAAAGAATTCCATTACCAGAAGGACACCAATAACATTTATCTGCAGCAACCAAAGGCAAAACCTGAAGAATTTGTTGATAAATATTCTCGGGTAGATTTGGAAGGTTAATCCATCCCGCATCATAACAAAAATCAGACACAAAATCAGTCAAACATTTAACTTCTGATATTGGGAGATTAAGCTGAGTGGCGATCGGAGGAGAAATCCCCTTCAAAGACCAAAAATTCAAAGTTGAATTATTACCAATCAGCCAAAAAGAGTGATCCTTCAACAATTGATACACAAGTTTCACCGAGCACCACACAGAAGAGAATCTGATAAGCTTAGGTAGTTTCGATTTTGAGAAAAACCGCTCATGTAGAAGGTCGAAACAAATAGACTTATCGCAAAGAAGACCCCACGCCATTTTACTCAGCATGGCCTCATTTAAGATTCGAAAATCTTTTACACCAATGCCTCCCTCCTGAAACCTACAGACACACTTCGCCCAAGGAACCGTAACAAGTTTATGAGTAGTTGTACTACCCGTCCAAATAAAATTTTTGCAAGCCTTGTTAAGCTCCTTGAAAAGAGTCGCTGGACATTTATAGAGTATGAAGGAGTGGATAAACCGACCTGTGATAGAAGAATTAACAAGGACAACCCACCCCGCCATCGATAAAGACGATCCCTTCCAACTGGTAAATTTCACCAAACAAGCATCCAGTAAAGGCCGCGGATGTACCGCTTTTGGCTTGCCCTTGAATAAAGGGACACCCAAGTAAGAAAAGGGTAAAGAACCCTCTCTTATTCCAATGATAGCCTTCAAATGATGCCGCCTAGTATTTGAGACCGAATCTCCAAAGAAAATGGCTGATTTTGGCCAACTAACAAATTGACCCGAGAGTCTGCCATACTCATTCAAAGTCTCTTTAATGTTCACCATATTAGCATTAGAAGTTTTGCAAAAAAAATTAGAATGTCATCAGCAAATAATAAATGAGTTACCATGTTAGAAGCCGACGTATACCTCATAGGAACAATTTTCTTGAGAGCAACCCATCGAGAAAAGAGTCGACTTAAAAAATCCTCAGCCAAAATAAAGAGAACTGGAGACAGGGGATCTCCTTGGCGAACACCCCTAGAGCACGAGAAATAACTGTGAAGCCCAACGTTAGCTAAAATAGAGATCTTAGCCGAGGAGAGGATAGATTTAATACAATCTTAGAAATTGGAAACTGAAGCTGAATTCTTTGAGGACAACAATCAAAAAATCCTAATCCAAAGTATCAAAAACCTTCCTAATGTCAATCTTGATAGCCATTTTCCCTTCCCTATATTTTTTTGTCCAGTTAATTTACTCCTTCCGAATCAAGACCAATGCATTGATATACTTTGACCCGAAAAAAGCCAAATTGATTAAGAGAAAGAATGCGCGAAAAAACAGTCATAAGTCTAGTTACCAAAATTTTAGAAATTATTTCATAGGAAAAATTCCCCACCACTATTGACCGAAACTCCTCAACAACCATAGCGCCTTCCACTTTCAAAATTAGTGCCATAACATTGGAATTTAGACCCAACAAAAGAAATCTCATATCAAAGAAAACTAGCACTAGTTGATAAACATCATGAGCAACAACGTTCCAAAAAGATTGAAAAAATGCACCTGTAAAGCCATCCATCCCAGGAGCACTATCATCATCCATTGCCATCACAGCTTGCTTCACTTCCTCCATCATCGGTGTGCGGGTAAGAAAATCATTGTCTTCTGTTGAGACAAACGTTGGAAGGACTTGTCGAATTAAATCCGGATTCGGAGGATTAAATCTTGACTTTTCAAAAAAAAAGCCTTTTAAAATAATCAATGATATGCTCAGCAATTTCATTCTAATCCGTCGAGCAGCTACCATTAATAGATAAAGCTGTAATTCCCGCAAAGGACCGCCGAGCAGCAGACATTCGGTGGAAAAACTTGAATTTAGGTCTCCTTCTTTCATCCATTTAACCCGACTTCTTTCCTTAAGGAAGGTTTCTTGACAACGTAGATGATGCATAACCTTTTGTTGAGCCGCCAACTCCCTCTCTAACAGCTGATTAGACGCACCAAGCTGAGAATTTCAAGCTGAATGTCATTCAACTTATTTACTGCGTCATCAATGTTCCTATCAACATGACCAAAAACTTCCCAATTCCACTTCCGCAAAAGTGGCCTTAAATTACGAAGCTTCAAAGTAAGAAGCTGCATAGGAGGCAAATTTGGAAATTGACCATTCCAATAATCACGAACCAGGTAGACTAGGGTGATGAAGCCACATCTTTTGGAATCTAAATCGAGAGACCCAACTATCTCTATTTGCAAATGAAAAGAATAGCAAAAACCACTCAACTATTCCATGATCAGATTCCAGTCTACAAAGAACTACACAAGCGTGCTTCTCCCAAAAACCAAACGTCGACTGTCAAGCAAAAACTCTATCCAGCTTGCTTTCAACCCAAAGAGAGCCATGGCAACCATTTGACCACGTAAAAAAGGCTCCCACTATATTCACCTCAGACAGATCTCTAGCATCAAGAAATGCGTGAAATTCCCGGTAAGCTATTGAAAGAGGTAAATTGCCTTTTCTCTCATGACTCTCGAGAACCGCATTGAAGTCACCAAAAACAACCCAATTAGCCTGAATTCCCGACTGAAATTGTAAGAAATCATCATAGAAAATCCTTCTTACACCATAGAGTTGCTCGCATAAACACAAGTAAAATAATAAGGTGTCCCCAAAACATTACAATGGAAGATAATAAATTGATCATGCACCAAATCCACATGAACATCAAAGCAAACAGAGTTGGCTTTTAAAATCCAAATAGAAGGCAACGAACGACAATTAACTTCCACCAAAGAAAACCCAAATTACGCGAATAAGAGACATTAGTGTCAGAAAAGTGCACTTTTGGCTCTACCAAGCAAAGTATGCTTGTTTAATGAGAACGGAGCATATTTCAGAGTCTGTTGAGTATCTCTATTGCCAATACCCTGACGATTCCAGAATATCACAATAATCATTTATTATTAGGAAAAAACCATCCCCTCCCAGAACTTGGGAGACGAGATGTATTGGTGCTAGAGTGCTGTTTGTTATTCTTCTTAGACTTGACCTCTGTCCATTCGGAAGATGGATTAGCCAATGAGAGAACAACCTCTAAATTGTTGGCAACAGAAGTAGCATTCGAGGTTGCCTCATTTGCCTCGACAACCTGGCCAATCGAGTTTGGATCCTTCGTTAAGCTAAAAGGAGTTTGAGTAGGCTTCATCCAAATTTTTGTAGAATTAGCACAGAGTGTAATTCGTCGTATGTTGATATAGCATGCTGCAAAGCCCCTGAATCATAGCCCTCTAAATCATTATCAGGTTCTTAACACAAATCCGCCTAATTGGTCGGTGCCTTGCCCTCTCTCCTTGGGGGTGAAGTTGCTGTATCATCTTGATTCAAATTATGAGGACCAATCCCCTGCTCAACTATCAACTGATCACGATCCCTTGTGGCAGGACTTTCAGACCTCATGTTTGTCTCCTCCATATTCCGCGCAGAGGATTCATGTTTCCGAGCTCTAGGACTTGGTGGTTGGTCCTGCTTTCGACGCCATATTCTGGTTAAAGAATAGCCTCGCACATGATCCTTCCGTTTAGATGGCACTTCCTTACACTTGCATTGCGCTGCAGAGTGACCCAAAGATTGGCAGATGGCGCAGATTGGAGGAACTCGTTCATACTCCAAAATGATCCAAATCTTTAAGTCATTCGTATCAACCCGAATCTGGTCTTTCAGAGGTTTAGAAAGGTCAATATCTATGAGAATTCTAGCATAGTGACCCAGTTCGCCACTGAAAGTGTTGTTATCAAAGCGTAGAGGCACTTTGATTCCTCTTGCAATATCAGCAAGAATCCGTTTGTCCCAGAATTCATAGGGCAAATTAAATAATTTCACCCAATTCTGAGCATTGGATGTATTGTGCGAGGAAGGATCAAAGCCAGGGTATCATGGAAAAAAACGCATAACACCCGGCGACAAATTCAGATTCCCAACTCTCCAAATCTCCTGAACCGCATCAACACATGGCATAATGATGTGATAGTATCCCATACCAAGGGAAACAAGCTTCCAGTCCAAACCCCTTTTCCGGATCTGACCAAGTCGGGATTTGAGGTCCGAGTGTTTCCAAGGAGAATCTCCTTTTGTTAACGAAAGCCGACCAACAACTGAATTGCGACAAGATGCCACCCGAGTTTCATAAATCTCCTGAGAGACTTTCACAGCCTTGTAACCATTACCCGCATCCATAATCAAAGCCTGTGATGTCTTTTTGAAGAGGATGGAAAATCGGAGGGAATCGCCGAGGTAATAGACGCATACGATGATTTTTTATTGGCGCCCAAGCAAACCCCTGTTTGTGGGTTCTCAGGTTTAGTCGTATTAGGAGTAGTCAAATTCCTATGTCTTAATTTTGACGTCGAAGGAAGCAAAGCTTCCGGCGAGAGATCGAGAACAGGTGAATCTGCAATCATGGTGGAGAAACCAATAAATCGTGAAACCCTAGCAGAGCTCCGTCATTTTTAACTTTTCTACTTTCACAAATAGTATCAAAACATGAACCATAAAAAACATATGTGGGGCTTGCTTGTATTTTGAGCTTTTTATGGTAAAGATTCCAGCGCGAAGTGTGCTATTCTTTGCAATTTGAATATCCCGCCTCGTTGTCATAGAGCTCCAAGGATATTTGAAGTGCACTGGAGACCGCCTCAATCAGGTTAGTTAAAAATCAATATTGATGCCTCTGTTCTTAATGATTCTGGTGGATGTGGTTGTGTCTTCCGAGGAGAGTTAGGAAAGTTCATTTTAGCTTTCGCTTTCCCTATGGAGACTCAGGTTTCCTTAGCAGAATTATGAGCAGCTATTTTTGCGATTAATTCGACAAAAGACCGTGGCTTTTCGAAGATTTGGCTAGGGAGTGATTCTTCATATGTTGTTGCTCTCTTTGCTTCCCGTAAGCTTGAGGTTCATTGGAGCATTACTGAGAAGTGGTACAAATGCCTTAATTTTGTCTCTTTGATAGACTTTCAGTGCACACATATCTATAGGGAGGGGAATGGACTTGGAGATGCACTTGCTGCTGTCAGGAGACGTCTTTCTCATGTGGCGAATTGGGAGGAAATTCCTTCTTTTTGTATTGGCAATTTTTTACATGATTTGAGAGGTCGGAGTTCATTCCGATTCTCCTAACTATTATTTGTATTCTTTCTTTTTTATTAATAAGAGAAGCGTGGGTTTTTTCAGAATAGTAAAAGATTATGCGGCTTCTTAGTTGTCTTCTTTCGACTCCTTATTAGCTAACTAGTCATTTACAATTCTTTTTCTCCCACAGTCCATTTAAAATAAAAAAAAAATTCAGAAAGAATTGTGACAATTCTCAAAGCTTTGATAATATTGAGGAATAAAAAACACCCTGTACCTTACCAAAAACCTTAAACCCTAAACCATTAGTTATTAGCATTTAGCTTTTAACCCATTATTAACCTTTTAAATCTTTGTTCTTAGTCATTAGCATTAAACTCGTACCCTTTAGTAAGCCTTACCTCTTAGTCCTAAAACCTCAACTAAAAACTCTTAATCCTTAACCTTCAAACTTAAAATTTAGGGAAATACATATTAATATCCTATTTTTGAAACTTAATTACCACACTACTTTTCCCATTGTTCTTTTAACATATCTTGACCAAAAACTAACTATTCAAAACTTTTAATATGTTCCATTAATATTCCTTTCTTTCTTTGGCGTGACCTAGTCCCCTCTTTTTCTCTTCTCCAGGACCTCCACCGTTATTGCCTCTGCCATCTTCCGCCATTTCTGCCTCATCCACGCTGACCCCAAACTTAACCGATCTTTGACTTTCTCCAAAGTCTCTCTTCTAGTCTCAATCCCTAACTCTCTCCTTCCTCCTCTCGCCTACAATCTGTTTTGTGATTCCGCTTTCTGATTCGGTTTTTCTTTTCGTTTTTTACTGATGTTGATGAGACCTCATGTTTAGATGCTTTCATTTCAAGATATCAAACCCGCTCCTTTCAGGTTCCTTTATTACAACGTTTTCCACTGATGTGCTATTTTATTATTTTTTATTTTTGTGTTTTGTTAAGGCTAGAGTATATTCTACTTGAATTTGCACATGGAATGCAGATTATCTGAATTCAGGATCTCTCCGGATGTAATTTAACTATTATTTTTCCTGATTTGCACATTTTGATTTTACATTTAGTTGTTTGCACACATGGTTTAACTGTCTTTGTTTTTTGCTGAATGTTCTGTAGATATGAAATTGATGATATAACAAATAAGAGATGCAGATGATATTCATTCCTTTTTTTTCTTGTAGAAGTTCAATATTGGAGTACTCATTATACCTCTTGTCGAAAAATTGTTCTCTTGTATCATGCATTTTAATTGCATTTAGATAAGATATGATTCTCATGTTTGTTTGAAAAAAAGAAGACATTATCATGTTGGTGTTGGATTTGTAAACCCTTGGTGTTTACCATAATTTGACTACTATTTCTAAGTTCGTATGTTACTTTCATCTTTACTCTGAAATCTTATTTTGCTCTGTTTCCTTCTTTTGGTAGAATAAAAATTCTTGGATTGGATTGCGTCACATCTTGAATTGAAGATTTCGGATCAAAAGAGTTGCACATAAGGTGTTTAATGAAATGCTTGAATGATGAAGCTGTTGGAGTTTTGCTTTTCAAGTCCACCAAACTTTGAATTTGTGTAGACTTTGATTAGATCCATAAATCATTGTTTGATTTAGAGCTCTGAAATTTCGTTTCTAAATTATAACAATTGAATACACTGATGTGTTTTATCAAATTTGTGTTTAATTATGTAGTTTCATTTTTTCCATTATCTGGTAATTATGTGGTGGGTACCAGGTAGGAAGTTACTGGGTTTATGAATTCGCAATTTCGCTTTTTTTATCTGGTAGTTACCTAGTAGGAAGTTAAGAGGTTTACGAATTCACAGTTTCGTTTTTTTAAGCATCTGGTAGTTACATGGTATCTACCTGGTAGGAAGTAATTCGCACTACACCATAAAGTGGCTGTGGCAACATGACAAATGTGTCGCCTAATGTCCAATATTTGTTGGCTTAGGGTAATAGTCGACACTTTTCTGAAAATAAAAGTGTCATCTCTATCGCCGTCGGCAAAAGTTCTTTAGCCAACACTTTTGTACTTTCTGTCGACACAACAGGAGTGTCGGCGTAGGTTGCTATGGTAACATTTATTGTATTTTTCCGACAGTTTAAGTGTGTTGGTAAATGCATTTGGAAATAACACTTCCGCTATTTAATGTTGCCATCTGCCTACGTTAAAAGAGTGTTGGCGTAGGCAGGTA
>CAOJBJ011346631.1:0-12859 GCA_948291685.1 Euphorbia celastroides | reverse complement strand
GACATGTTCCCCGAACCCTTCTCTGGTTACATTTTTAGGGTTTTCTTAATTGACCCGTAACAATTTAATTAAGTGGCGACTCCTAAACACCAAGCTTCAAAAGAGGTCTAACTTGGTCTAAAACCAGTGAGCATTGCGCATCGCACCGAATCGTCATGTTCACAAGGAGTTGTGCAGTTTCTCCTTGAAATTGAACCCTATTGTCGGACACTACATGATGCGGGACTCTAACCCGAGTAAAGATATGTTTCTCCACGAACTTGGCCATCTTCTTGGCGGAGATATTGGCGAAGGATTTGGCTTCAAACCACTTAGAGAAGTAATCAATTTCCACCACAATGAATCGATGTCCATTTGACACCGTCGACTGAATCTCACCGATAATATCTATCCCCCACACCGAGAATGGCCAAGGAGTAGTCATTGTATGGAGTTCTATGGGTAGGATATGGGTGAGGTCAGCATAAACTTGGCATTCATGGAATTTTCTGATCTTGGCGATGCAATCTGCTTGTAGTGTGAGCCAGAAATATCGTTGTCTCAAAATCTTTTTAGCCAATGCAATTCCATTAATGTGTGGTCCATAGGATCCTTTGTGAATATCATCGATCACTCTGTCTTCTTCTTCTTCTGTCAAGCATTTTAGCAGCACCCCATTGCTGGTTCTTTTGTATACTTCCCCCTCGAATAGCTGAAATTCTACCGCCAAGCATCGTAAAGAAGTTTTGTCAGACACAGATGCCCCTTCGGGATATTCCCCTTTCTATAAGAAGTTTCGAATGTCCGTGTACCAGCGTTGTTTCTCCGCTTCAATCATGGCGATCCTTGGGGCCTCGAATACTGGTTTTCGAGTCATTTCAATTATCAAGGGGCGAATTGTGTGTTTTCTAGGTTCCTCCCATGAGGATGATAGTGTAGCTAGAGCGTCAGCCATTTAGTTTTCATCTCCGGGGACATGTCTGAATTCGTATTTCCTGAAACCCTTGATCTTTGGCCATATCATCTGTGCATAAGGTTGTAATGATTCTTCTTTTATCTCCTATTCCCCGTTGACTTGTCTGATGACCAGAGCTAAATCTTCTATGACCAAAATTTCGTGTGCCCTTAGTGTAGATAATGCTTCAAGACCAAACGTACAAGCCTCATACTCAGTGCCATTGTTGGTGACTTCAAATTCTAGTCTTTTGGATAATGGCATGATTTCCCCCATCGGATAGCAAAAGCAACCACCGGGATAGTTTTCCAGCTAGTACGAGTGCTTCATACAAGTACTTCATTGGATCTACGTTTGCAACTGCTTGAATCTGATAGGACTGGAAGTAGTGTCTTAACTTCTTTGTAAGCCAAATCATGGTAGCGCATGTCTTTTCTACTATTGAGTATTGAGCTTCGTAGTCTAAAAGATTTTTACTCAAATAGTAGATGGCATGCTCCTTCTTATCATCTTGCTCTTGCAGGAGCATGGCACCAACTGAACTTTCTTCAATAGCCAAGTATAGAATAAGGGGCTTTCCTGGAATTGGTAGCTTCAATACAGGAGGATTGACCAAGTAGGCTTTTATACGGTCGAATGCTATCTGACATTGGTCGTGCCACTTTACTAGTTGATCCTTCTTGAGCAATTTGAAGATCGGCTCACATATGGTAGTTAGGTAGGATATAAATCTGCTGACATATTGAAGTGATCCCAAGAATGATCGAACCTCCTTGTCAGTTCTCGGTGTTGGCATATCTCGAATGGCTTTGATTTTTTCAGGATCCATCTTTATCCCCCTTTGGCTTACAATGTGTCCTAGTAGTTTTCCTAAGGTGACCCAAAACACACACTTCTTCGGGTTAAGATGACGGGTTAAGATGACGGTTGTACTTCTCAATCCGTGTAAGGAACCTATCCAAGATTTCTGCGTGCTTTTCTCGAGTCTCGGATTTCACTAGCATGTCATCTACATAGACTTCAACTTCTTTATGTATTATGTCATGCAATAATGTTGTAGCAGCACTTTGGTAGGTTGCCCTAGTGTTCCTCAGACCAAATGGCATTACCCTGTAATAGTACGTCCCCCATTGCGTAATGAAAGCCGTTTTCACCTTATCTCTAATATCCATAAGAATTTGATTGTACCCTGAGAAACTGTCCATGAATGAATACATGGCTGCTCTAGCTGCACTATCGATAATTATGTCTATGTGGGGCAAGGGGAATTCATCGATATATTGGCTAGCCATTTTGGATACTCAACCACCTCTAAGAATTTGGCTTCGATTTGCTTGGCTAACTCTTCGCAGTTTTTGCTTAACCGGCTTGCACTCTCGCTTCGTTGGGATGCAGTATTCATCAATTTCTCTGTAAACCCCTGGCATGTCTTCATAGGACCAAGCGAATGCTTTTATTTTGTTTTTCCAATGTTTTTATCATATCTCTCCTTTCTTCACGAGTTAAATCATTAGAAATGAATATTGTTTTAGGATTATCATCTGTTTTGAGATTAATTTCATGTAAAGTATTATAATGTATGCTAAAGATGCTGAATGAATGCTTTAATGTATGCACAGATCCATCAGTGTGAACATCGCGCAAGTAAGAAAAAGATGAATTTATTGTTCATGGCACATTGCTAGTAAAATCATTGTCAAAAATTGAAGAAACTGAAATTACATAATCATTGTCATTCTCATCCTCCACAGACGGAGGGTCTTCCTTAGAAGCTCGTTTGGCACATTCTTCAGCCTTCTTTTCTTTCAGAACATCAGTCAATGTAGCTACAACCATTTCCACAATGTCAGCCTTTGGTGTAGGTGTTCCTGATTTTTTCTTCCACCCTGCTTGCATTAGTAACTCTATGCCATGAGTGATGGTTTTGATGGCAACTTCGATTGGATCAGTGCTTTCCTCAGGAGGCATATCGATCTCGCTCACGTCATCCTTCGGGACCAGGTAGACATCAACAAAAATTTCAAATCCTAGGATAGTCTTCCTGCCTACATACATTGGCTCCGGAGTAATGAGGAAATCAGGCTTCTCTGGTTTTGCAAAGCAGTACATGGTGTTTACTGCTTTGTCTTTCCTGACAAGCTTAGAGCCATATCCGATGATGGATTTGCTGCTTTGCCTAATTTCAAGGTTGAATGTGGGCGGTCCCTGCTTTTCTTTCCCAAGTCCATCTCCGACATGAAACCCTTGTCTGGCCATATATTTCCTTATCCATGCTGGAAATTGAATGATGTTAGCCGTTGCCACTTGAAATCTCGTCATTGTAGGCTCAGCAGCTCCTAGTGCAGCCACAACTAATTTCTGATCAGCTTCTAATGTGATTACCTTCCCCCCGTATGGGATCCTGATCTTTTGGTGCAAAGTGGAAGGTACTCCCCCTAGAGAGTGGAACCATGGTCGTCCCAACAGCAAAGAGAAAGTTAGAGGAATGTCTATAACAGTGAATTCGACATTGGATTGAACCTCATCAATTTTTACTTCAGCTTCAAACGTTCCCAGGACAGACCGTTTGGAATCATCATATGCTCAAATGACTGTGTTGGACCTCTTAAGATCTTCTTCAGTGAGACCCAAGTTGGGTAGAATCTTCAATGGACATGCATTGAGGGCAGAGCCATCATCTACCATCACACAGGGCATGATTCGGTCCATCACTTCTACTTTCAGGTATAGCGCCTGGTTGTGCTTTCTTCCCTCGAGTGGCAAGTCATCATCAGAGAACGCTATCTTGAGAGATTCATTCTTGTCAAAAGTTCCTCCCCCAATTATGACGCATACTTCTTCAGGAGAAGTTGATGTGGGAGCATTAATCTCCATTAACTTCCTTACAACAGCAGCTCTATGTTCCTTGGATTCAACTAAAAGCTCCCAGATGCTCGTCTTAGTGTTTGTGGCTTTGAGCTATTCAATAATCACCTTTTCATTTCCACCAATTGTCTCAGGGATAGTTTTTGCTGCTGGAGGCTCGGAGGTACTTCCTATTTGGAACCAGACTGGTTGATAAACTTGACAGCTTCGAGTAATTTTGGATACTTGCTTCTCTTCTTGCTTTCGGAAAGGGTTCCAGGAAAATTCATCGAAGTCTTCCCCCAGTTCTATATCCTTCAAATTAACGTTCTTGCCAGATTGGGTGACATCTTGCAGGGTGATCGCCTTTACTGAAGAGTTCGCCTTGATGATCTGTTCAGACACAAAGTTGGATGGCAATCCCGATTGCACCATGTTGATAGAGAATTTCGGCAGAGGATTATTTTGGGTGCTTGGTTTCTTGTCGGGCTCCTCGATCTTGCCTTCAGTGATCAACCGCCTAATCTCTTTGAGTAGAGTGTGGCATCCATTGGTTTGATTTCCCACTTGCACATAGTAAGAGCAGAAATTGCCCCGGTCTTCTGGTGCTGGAGGGGTGAAAGGCTTTACGTTGTCCAATACCTTGATCATACAATATTTGGTGAACAATCTGGACAATGGTTCAGTCCAAGGGGAAATATTTTAGGATACAGCTGGAGGAGCAGTTTGTGTAGCGGCTACAAATTCAACTTGTTTCACCAGAGCTGTTGTTTTGGGTGTCGGTGCATTGGAGTTGGATGAATTTCTTTTGTATCAGGAAAAAGACCGAGAGCCCTTTTGATAAGTGGGTTGAAATTTCTCCTCCTCGTCGTATTTTGCCACTCTTTTGGCAAAATCAGCCACTTCAGTGAAGGAATGAAATTTTTGAAACTTCATCTTGTCTTTATATTGAGGACTGCTTCCATCAATTAATTTCACCACAAGGGCCTCCATTTTGGGTGCCCGATCCACCAGGACTTTTACATCCATCCATCTTTGATAGTAGCTTTCAAAGGATTCATTTGGCCTTTGCTTATTATGTTCCAAGTCAGCAAGAGTTGTCTCAACTTGAGTGTTATATGCGTATTGTCGAATGAAGGATTCAGTGATCTTGTCCCAAGAAGAGCGAGTGGTTTTGGAGAGCTTCATATACCACTTATAGGCCTCTCCCCTTAGGGTGGTAGGGAAGAGGTCTATGATGTGGCCTTTAGAGAGTCCCAAACAGGTCATGATGTGAACATAGCTGATGTGCATTTCTGGCGGGCCGTATCCAGTATATGGAGTAATATGAGGCATAACAAAACCAGGAGGAAGTGGTTCTGTGGCCCTTTCCTAGAGTGCGCTCGGGGATGTGCATTTGACGGTGTTGATATTCATCATTTGACGAAGCCTTAGTAGTAAGGCCTCTAGATCCCCATATTTCTCTTTGAGAGCTTGATCCAGTTTTCCATCATCATTAGGAGTTTCTTGTTGCAAAATGAGTTTCTCCTTGAGGCTGTTGATGTACTATTTAGAAAAAAGCAAGTTCTTCATAGCATCAATCATAGTAGTCATAGTGGCAGTGCCAGAGTTTTCTTCATTCCCAGACATTGCTTCGGAGTGAGATTCTTCAATACTTTAGCTTCCTGTTGTATGTTGATTTAGCGGTTCGGATGCCACTTGAACCTGTGAAAGTCTTGTGAGTCTATTTCCCGAACGATGCCAAAGACAAACCCTTCTTGGAGTTTTCTTTGGGGCTGTGTGCGGTGGCATTTGTGTTAGAATGAAGTGAATGCATGTTTTGTAATGTTTGATGCATTGATGTTTTAGAATTTGGCCAAGTCCGAGAGATTGTCGGAGTTTTAAGTGTTTTACAAGCCCATAAAACATATTAAGACATTCCAAAAGATAATTTTATTTCATTGCTTAAATAAGCATTTATTCAATTGAACATCAACAACTGAAATGAAACCTATGGTAGACTAAAAGGGATAAAGTTGGAACTTATACGTCCTTCACTCGAACAGGATGAAATCCTCTGTCACTACCTCTCTCTCATCATTGGCCATATGTCGGCGATATTCTTGAAGCCATTTCTTGTAGGCATCCCTGGTAGTAGGGTCGTCTGGATGGTCCAAGATCTTGTGAATCCGGTGAAGGAATCTCCACTTCATCTCATACTTCTTGACATCCCCCTTCATAGCCTTAGTTTGGAGAGAGGAGGCATTTGCCATGATAGGAATGGTTTGTCAGCATTCCTATCAAAAGAGAAATCATGCTTCCTTCCTCGACCCTAAAAGCCTCTAGGATTGTACTTCCTTTCGTTCATGGGCTTGGGAATCAACTTGAGCTTCTCCATCAACCAGATCTCTATCAACATGCGGCTACCTTCTATCGAGTCATTCTTGTAATAATGGGCTCGGTCTAGTCCTCGAATGGTCTCAACAAGTATGACTCCCATAGGTAATATTGTACCGTTGAGTTGTGGTAGAATGGAGACTAGGCTGTATTTGCAGACAATAAAGCTAGAGGTACAAAGATAACATCCCATAATTAGGAGCACCATCAACGGGACCCATGCTCTAGATGTAGTAGGTATCTCCTTGAGCATCGATAAGGCTTTGTCGAGCCTAACTCTAGGTTGAGTGGGATCAGTGGACATCAGAGCAGCCCTTTGTGCACGGGATAATGAGAACCACTCCATGGATGAATGAGATGGTCCGGCCTTGATTGTGGGAACTGCAACATGTATGTGTCTGCTGACCGGAACATTCATGATAGCACTGAAGTCCTCAAAAGTTGGGCATAGCTCTTGAGTGCTAAGGTGGAAGACATCATCTTCGGGATCCCACAAGTCAGTTGCAGCTCTCAAAAAGCCAAGGTTGCAATCATAATTGCGATAGACCTTCATGTTGAAGAAACCATATGGCCTTAATCTTTCCCAATCCTGGTCAGACACCTTCCCAAGATACTCTCTGAAAGAAAATTTGATCATAGGTAGAGATGACATCTTTTTCCTACAAAACAAAACTTAGGGATGAACATATAACATGGTATAATATTGACATCTAAAAGCTCCTATAAGATTTTTGTTACAGTCTTTTTATACATTCCATGGGCTTGTTTCACTTGTTGTCTGGCCAAAATTTTATGCAACATACAACATAGCTGCAAGAAGGGGTTAATGTCTTGCGGATGAAATGCATCAAGATACAAAACATAGGGTTACCACAACACAAACAAAAAGCTGCACATGGAACAAACGGGTTAGCACACGCACAGAGAATGCACTCCCTTACAACCTTATATCTCCATGTGGTGAGTCTTTTTCCTAAGGTGGGTTCTCCTCGACTAGCGAGGGCGCTCTCATGCAATTCATTTTATGCAAATGTTTTGGTAATCCTAGGGAAAGTTGCTAAGTTGACTACATGAGGGTTGAGTCTCAATTGGGGGGTACTTAGAAGGTTTTTCGGTTCCCAACAACAATCTACTTGTCGTGGGTGACCCTCTCGGGTGGACCCCGAGCCTAAATTAGCCACAGAAGGGGGATCCAACCGGTGCAAAGTCAGGGGTTAATTTCAGGGTTCCCACAGAAATAGAGAGAATAGAAAATGCATGAACAATTTATAAGAGGCTAAGGAATCAAATCAAATAACTACCTTGTCACGGGTGGAACTTACTTCAAAAGTTGTCAAACGCTTAAATTTTTTGAAAACATTTTGACAAACAAGTAAAAGACAATCCCCAACGGAGTCGCCACTGTGAGCGGACGACATTTCGGGGGGAACCAACCTCTCCGGATCCTGGGCATTTTTCTGATGTTATTCCGACATTCTGATATTTCGATATTTTGAGGGACATAAGCTGACCGAAGGGACAGCTGGGGATCGGTTTTATGATAAAACCATCGTTGAAAAAATCATTTGATTAAAAAAGAAGGCCTCGAACATAGTTCTAAGGCAAAAGTGTTGGAGTCGCCACCCGATTCATCTCTATCGGGAATTAATCCGTGTCGTCAAACCCTCCTTAAAGGACCCAACAACACTTTTTCCAGAGATCTAGGTTCGGACAACTTGCTTACTAATTCAACCAAATTCCTGACAAGAAAAATCTAAAATAGTTCATTGATTTGATTCCTAAAGCCTTAATCCTACAGTTTGGTTCAATTTATTTCTTGTTCTCATGCTCAAGCAATGCAACATTTACAAAATATTAACAAAGTATAATAACTAATATACAAATTAATTGAAATGTGGAATTCTACAACAACCCTAAAAAGGAGCTTAGAATGGTTAATTTTCAAGTTAATTGACATTTTATCCCTAAATCGGCTATTTACAATTTATTCCCAAAAGAATTCATTTTATTTACCATTTACAAAACCTTCAATTTCCAATTTAATTTGCATGCCAAATTAAATCTAAGACCCAAATAAATACAAGCCTTCCTAATTAACTCGAAAAGGATTTATTTACATATTAGAATTCACTAAAAAGGTGATTTTACAAGTTTTACCTATTTTACAAAACAAGAAACAATTCATTTAATACAAGACATTTAAAGGAGTTTACTTACAAAAAAAGGCAGATTTACTGTATTTGAAAAATCTATTTAAAAAAAATTCAAACAAACTTAGATTGACCTCAAATTTTAAGCAAAAATCGATTTACAAGATAGTAAGCTATGATAAAAAAATCCAGATCAATTGGATTACTAAAACCTATTCAAATTCACGTTTATCTACAAATCTGTCCATATTTTACAGAAAATGTTACAGCATAATGAACTAATTATTTACATGCCTTCCCAAAGTCAAATGAAGCTCAAATTTCGTTTACAGAATTCTAATTAAGTCTAGTTTTCATGAAAATTGATCCCAATCAGTTTTGATTTACATAAAAATAACGCCATTAGAAAACATGCCCCTAGTTCCAGAAAATGTTACTGATTTTAGGCCAACTTCGATGAATTGTATCTTTTTTTCTACAAACCCGATTGAAGTGATTTTACACTTTTTAGAATGGTATTAAAGTTTAATTTAAAGGAAAATTATTAGAAAAATACTATAGAAACCCTAACCTAATGAAAAACAACGAAACCGATTACATCTTAAAACTATAAATTACTGTACAAGTTATATCGACTTTATGCCCGGTATGAAAATAATTATTCAGGTTAAATTTCACATTCTAAGCTCCCTTAAAATGGAAAAAAACATAATAATTCACAAAAAACAACAAAACATGGAATTTAGAGCGTTTGGGTCTTAGTTGTTACCTCGAATCTTTGAAGAATGCAGTTGAGCAGAGTTGAGCTTTTCCAATCCCGAGTCACGAACGGAACCTCCTAAGGACTCAAAATCAATTTTGAAACTTTGAAATCAGTTTATGAGAACTTAATTTCAGAAAAAACCTTTGATTAAAAGCCAATTAGAAAAAATTGAATCAAAATCAATTGAAAGAGCTTCGAAAGCTTGAATTTTGCAAAAAAACTGAAGAGAGAAAGCTAGCGAGTTGAAAATTAGAAAGAAGAGTGATTTCTTGGTGAGTCCCCCTTCCAAATGGCTGGTTTTGAACCCTATTTATAGTGCTAAAACTGACCCAAGCCTTTCCCGAATAGTTTCGGCAATTCAGGAAGAAGAATTAATGTTAGGAGTGCTGTCCACACAGAGACAGGAGTGGACTGTTCACGCCTGTCTCCCTGAAAGGCGTGGACATTCACGCCTGTCACTTGATAGGCGTGGACATCCAAGCCAGTCTAGAAAGGCATGGACATTCACGCCTGTCTGGGAGACAGGCGTGGACCTCCACGCCTGTCTATCCTGAGACAGCACTTTTAAGTTTGTTTTTATGCAATTTTAAGCCCCGAAAACACCCGTTTTGCTTCCAGAAAATCTTAAAACATGTCTATGAGCGGGCGAGCCTTCTCTTTCCACCTTCTCCCCTATCGGCCAGTTCTTAAGAGTCCCTAATTACTGGACCGGACGAGAAAAGGTTCGAAAAGGACTTTCTACCATGGACTTGGAGGGCGGACATCTGTCACGACACTTTCTCGCAACAGAAGGGAGATCTTGCGTCATAATCGACCCAAGGGGCCCAGATATCGAGGTTTAAATACCTCGTATCTCACATTAAAAGACACTAGGTCAGCTATGATATGCCAAAACATTTGGTTGAAAAGGGATCGGAAAACACATCGCTTAATAGCGAATCGTTTTCATTAATACAGTTTTGGAGTCGCCACTTGGTTTAGCTCACAACCAGGAAATTACAGAGAAACGGGTTCATGTAAAAGGAATACTCTTGATATCGATCCAACATTATCAATGATATACCATAAAATGACTCACATTAATATGTATGCCTAGGGTATATTTTATTACATGCTTGTTTTATATACCTTGCGTAATTTAAATAGTGTAGGGTATAGTTTTACCTTGCGTTCTTGTGTATGTTCACAACAAGAAAACTAGAATCATATGCATATGCATTATGAAGCAATCAATCAATACAATAAAGATGGGCCTGATAGCTAACAACCCTCAGTTTACCTTTCCTGGTGGTAGGGTTTTTTCTTTAGGCCGGTTTGCGATCGATTATTATGACAGTTGGGAGAAATTCGGCAGAACTCCGGGTTGGATTTCAGTGAGATTTGAGCAAGATTGATTCTTTGCTCGGAAAGTACTTCGACTAGGATCGAAGTTTTAAAGAACAATCCCAAGCTATAGGAAGCTATAGAAGGGTATAGGATTTCGAAAGCTCTTTGAATTTCGGTAGGGTTTCAGGTGGAAATGGTATAGGGGAGGCTTTGATTTGGAACCTCGACTCTCCTAACATTGGGTTACCTGAGATGCTGGGCTTGGAGGTGAAGTTAGTCGATGCCCAGGTACTAGGGTCATTCGACAGCTTCAAGATCGGTTTTCCAAGGGAAAGACTCGATCGGGATTACCTAGAATCACTTTAGGAAGCTCAGGAATGGCTTAGAAAGGCTTAGAATAGCTTAGAAGAGGCTTAGGATGTCATCAAACTCAAAGGTTGAGGTTGAGAGGTGGTTTGAAATGAAGGGAGGAGAGGGCTTTTTATAGCCATCTCGGGGTGTCAATCTAGCCGATCGGCTGGTTTCACCCATAGGTGTATCCAACCGATCGGCTAGATCACACCTATGTTTAGACTAGGTGCAATCTAGCCGATCGGCTAGATCACACCTTCTATAAGGTGACATGTGGCGGTCATCTAGAGGGTCAACTAGCCATCATTTGTACAGTAACTTTGACTTTTTCGGTCAAAACCCTTTCGACAGAGTTTCGTGCCGTTTTACGGGTTTTTCGGGTTTAGGGTTTTGAGAAATTTCTGGTTTTTCAGAATTAAGGCTTTGAGACATTTGGGATGGAATCGAGGTTCCGGACATTTCTGGAATTTTTGGGAACTACAGGGCATTTTTGGAATTTTCAGGAATTCTAGGGTTTGAACATTACGGAGTCAGAGCTTAAGGGTTTTTTGGACATTTCAGAGTCAGGGCTACAAGGATCATTAGAAATCAGGGATTCTGAACATTTCAGAGTCAGGGCTCCAGGGATCATTAGGAATTAGGGATTCCGGACATTTTGGAGTCAGGGCTCCAGGCATTAGGAATCAGGGATTTTGGACATTTCAGAGTCAGGGCGCCAGACATTAGGAATCATGGATTCCGGACATTTCGGAGTCTAAGCTCCAGAGATCATTAGGAATCAGGGATTTCGGACATTTCAGAGTCAGGGCTCCAGACATTAAGAATCAGGGATTCCTGACATTTCGGAGTTAGGGCTCCGCGGTTTTTGGGGAACATTGTGGAGTCAGGACTCCAGACATTACAGAGGCGAAGCTCCTAGTTCTCGGATGCATAATCGGTGTTCTGCCAGATCCACTAGAATTTCTGGAAACAGGTTAAACATTCATCATCGGGCTAGGTGGACCGTGCTCACAGTTTGCCCCTCGTGCATAGAACTTTTATTGGAAGACAATTAAAACTTATGATGCATGCCTAGTGAGTACGGTCGAACTATGGCACAAAAACAGTTTCGAAAACAATTTTGAAAAGACAATCATTGAAATCCGCTAGGGATTGTACATTTGGTGGTCCGCTATGGATCCGTGTGTTTGACAATTTTTCTACTGGGGAAATACATTTCAGCATCCCCTGGGGATAAAACATTTGTTTCCTTGGGAAACATGCATTGAACCGATTCGTTGGGGAAACCGGTAGTGACAATCAATAGAGTTGGTCCGTCATGGATCCATACTCGAGTTTTGACAATTTTCCAGTGGGGCTATGAGTAGATCAACCCGTGATTCGAACTCGAAAAGCGCATCGACTGGGCAGTGCAATTGAAAAATGCAATTTTTGAAAATTTTGGTCAATCTAATTTTGAAAAACATTTTTTTATGCATGGATGATAAATTTGGGCATCGGGGATGTCCCGAGAAATTAATTTTTGGAAAACAATGCAATCAATGAAAATTCACTGCATTGTGCAATCTAGCCGATCGGCTAGATCACACTTTAACCTGGTTGGCTGAAAATTCGACCGTTACTGCAACAGTAACATTGGCGCGCAACGGTAACTTCTGGGTGCAATCTAGCCGATCAGCCAGATTGACACCTCTATATATTTGACCGAGAGTCTCCTTTTTTCTCCACCAATTCTCATTCTCTTCTTTCTCCATTATTTTCTTGCATTCTCTTGCTCCAATTTTTGAATTTCAATGGCTTTTTCTTCAACTTTCAGTTTTTTGCTCCAAGTCAAATAACTTAAAAGCATCTTTTCACCTACATTACATATAGTCCAACACGAAAATCATGACATGTTCCCCGAACTCTTCTTTGGTTTACATTTTAGCGTTTTCTTAATTAACCCGGAAAAAATTTAATTAAGTGGTGACTCCATGTGAACGTGTGTCGCCAGATTGTGAATATGACAACAACATGCACTGGTTTTAGACCAAGTTAGACCTCTTTTGAAGCCTGATGTTTAGGAGTCGCCACTTAATTCAATTATTACAGGTCAATTAAGAAAACCCTAAAATG
>CAOJBJ011344163.1:0-18591 GCA_948291685.1 Euphorbia celastroides | reverse complement strand
AATTTTGGAGTGAATCTGTTATTCATGGTGGTATGTTAATCTCTCATGCTACCTGCTTTTTCTTTATCTGCTTTTGAATGCCTTGGTGATCTGGCTCTCTTCTTTCATTGTTTAAGGAGATTTTGATGACCTGGAATCCTCAAGTCCTGGGAAAATGGGATTGCTCAATTACACCAAGGCAGGTAATTCCTTCTTATCCCCTTTTCTTAGAGAAAAAACCTTTTAATATGTCTGTATAATATGCTTTTTCATCTGACTTCTAACACTTTTTAGTTAATTGAGTTTCTTGTGCGTAGAAAGCTCGCCTAGACGTGTTTCCTAGTACTTTCTTTTAGATAGTATTAGCTGGCCTCATATTCATATCAATAACAGTACACAGACCTTTGGTATACATCTTCTCTAGCTCTTCGTAGCTAACGTTGTATTTATTGGAGGGAGGAAATAAACAAGTACTATATGATTAAGGTTGTTATTCAAGACCAATATTTGAAAGTTGCAAATTTCATTATTTGGAAAGTACACTTAATTGCCTTTCATTGGTTGCCATCAGAGAAACAAAATTGAGAATTGTTATTTAGCAAATAGTACCATTATGTTTAATTTTAATGTTTTATGTGAAAATTGAATTTCTAAATTTATCAGCATGCCAGCCTGCTCCCAATTTTTTGATTTAACTATAATGATTGTTGGCTTTTGTTTATTATAAATTTCTGTATTTTTTAAAGATTAATCTGATTCAGAAAAGCTGAATTTTCTGATGACATTTGAATTTTATTGGTTCAATCGATCCCCGCTTCCTTTTCATGATGCAAATGACAATGAATGATAATCAAATTTCTTACTCTGCATTTCAGGCAACATTGCAAATTATCTAGCTCTTCAGGAGGTGGATTCTTTGTATCTACCTGTACCTCTAAATTTCATTTTCATAGGATTTGAAGAAAAAGGGAACCAGGGTATATTACTTTTTACCCACTCATCAAAGATACTTGGATTCTTCTTTGCATCCTTGGTATCCTTTTGACAATTGGATATATGGTTACTTTTCCTTTTCTGTTTTTCTAGACTTCAAACTAAATCCTGAAGAACTTGAGCGTTGGTTTATGAAAATTGATCATATCTTTGAACATACACGAGTTCCACAAATTGGGGAAGTTCTTGCTCCATTTTACAAAATTAGTGTTGACAAAGAGCAACGCCATCATCTGCCAATCATCAGTCACATAAACTACAAGTAATGGTTCTCCAAATGCACATGCTATTTCTGTTTCATTATGCTATTTGACTCAAAATGTTGCAATTTCTTTTAATTATGTTGGTTTTTGTGCTTATTTAGAAGGTAATTTTGAATCTACAGTTTTTCAGTACATGCCATCCAGATGGGTGAAAAGGTTACTTCAATCTTTGAGCATGCCATTAATATTTTGGCTCGCAAGGATGATGTGTCTCCCGACAGGTGAAATTCATTTTGATCCTTCCTAAGTCTGTTTATTTTGTCCTTCCCCTGTGGGAAAAGATAAAAAATAAAAAAGTCTATTATGATGCGTGCATAGTTGCCTGCAGATCCTGGTAGTCAAGATAGATTCTTTACTCTTGTTGTGCCTCTGAATTCGAAGAATATTAGGGGGCGTCTATTTTCATGTAGTAGAAGAAAACTCTTGTCATTTAAGATCGAATGAATGTTTTAAATTAAAAAACATTGTTTGTACAAGGAATGAGAACTAATATGCCTGAGAATGTCACATAGCCTTCTTGGCCGGTTCAGTTCTGGTGGAACCTTGTGATAAGTTCTCTAAAACAATTGAAATGCACTCTAATAATCACCCTAACACAGCAAAAGATGGAATACCTATTCGATTTCCACCAATTTCAGCTAATTGTCGCGTGGATTATCTTGCTGCCCTTGTGTTCTTCCTGGTATATCTTTTCAATAATCTCACCCTATCTATTGAATTGGCTGTGTTTTCTCTATCATTCTAATAGTTGTATCCCCATAGATTCTAATTTGGTAATTTCTTATAGATCTTTTCGTCATTGTCCAAATGACAACTATTTTAATGGGATTCTTCCTCTCCTTTGTTGTCATATTATGCTATGGTCTCATAAATTTGTTTAAATCGTTTATTTAAAATTTATTGCTCATCTTCCTTGTCGAGTTTAATGATGCTCTAGTTTCTTGTTGGCAGAGATGATAGGGATGGCCTTTATCAAGTGGATGTGGACACGATGGGTGTTCTTTTCACTAGCCTTGTAGAATATCTTCAACTTAACAATGCATATAACATTTTTGTATTGAATCCCAAACGTAACCCAGAGAGAGCAAAATATGGCTACAGGTACAATGCTATTTTTATTGTCCTATATTGGTGCATATTTGGAACTTATATTAAGGTCAAGTTATATTGTCAATTTTTTCTCTCAAGATCGAGGTTAGCTATTAGAGATATTAAGTCTTATTGTCTATGACATACAGCATGGACACACAACTTACTTCATATCAGATTTCAATTAAGTAACCTTAAGTGCTGTTCTTTGAATTCAGTTCACTAGACTAAACTATATTCAGTGTGAATTGTAACTGTCCAGGACTGAACTGAATACTTGAATAAATATCCATTTATTTTTTTCAACTTATGGCCAAGTTGTTTTCTTTTCCAGCTGAAAGAGAGTTTTTGATCAAACACACTTATTCACTTTTATGCCTTTTCTAATTGTGTGTGATGTAAGAAGTAGATGTCTTATGTTAAGTTGTTTCATTTTGAAATGGCAGGAGAGGTTTATCTGAATCTGAAAGAACGTTTTTGAAGGAGGTATCTTTTCCTCTATGTTATGTGCAACACATATTTGTTTCCATTCTTTTAGAATAATAAAAAATTGAATTATCCTTCGCAGTATATTTAATTTGTTTTGATAAATTTACTTGTTGTATGGAACTCTTTATTTCTGCTGCTATTTAGAGTGCTGACTCCAAAATTTTGATATTAAGTTTTGTCAATGGTGTTTCAGAATCGGAGTTTGCAGGAAAAAATTCTTCAGGCAGGAAGCATTCCGGAAAGTTCTCTTGGTATGAGCTTCTTGATCGAATTGCTTAAATTCTGTATGTTTTTTCCCTTTCTTTGAAATGCTTTCATTTGAAATTCTTAGCTCTTAGATGCAAATGTTTGCAATACATTTCGCAGACCTTGAGAAGATTAAGAGACCTTTGTACGAAAAACACCCAATGGCAAAGTTTGCCTGGACAATAACTGAAGATAAGGATACGGTTAGCATTCCTTGAGCTCTAAAATGCCTGGTTTTGCTTAAGTTTGTAGTGTCTCTAGAAACAGGATTTAGGTACGCTGCATAGTTTGGGCTTATTTGTTGTTTCCTGCTGTCTTCCTTATGAGTCATGTCTCAGCTTTGTCTCGACTTGGAAGTTGCAAATCAAATCCCTCAAATCGACTGCATTTGTTGTCTCCTTTTCTCGTTTAGTTCATTATGACTGTGAATGAGATGTTCTCTGGGTGTCCATTAATGTATTGAACTCTAGTTTTTTTGGTAATTTACATGGAAAATTATATGGTTGGATGTGGGTACTGATAGAAAATATCTGCTGATGAAAAGATAGGAAATCGCCCTAACCTTGATAATAAAGAATAGCACACAAGAAACGAAGTGACTCGATATTTCTGATAACCAAATAGAACAAAAAGAACACTGCAATACAAAAGATGCCCCAGGGAAACAGTCCCCTTCCCCTCCAGGCGCAACTGGAAGCTTCTCCCAAATAAGCTAAAAACACCCTAAATGATCCCCTTGAGTATCTTTTATGGGACACACACACAAACAGACGAAACAAAACTAACACTGTATCAAGGCCAGCCCACTATATTGCTGCTTATTCTTTCTTTCTCCTCTCATAGATTTCCAAACTCTTGGCTTGAAAGTCATTATCGAATTAGGCCCATTTCTATTAGATACTGTCTTTGTTTTCTAGTTTGTTATACTGGATTTTGTCTTCATGAGTTGAAGAGAATATGTGGCCACGAAAGACCAGGTTAATTTGTTTGGAAAATGGTGGGGAGTGTTATTTAACTGAACAGGTTTTTGTATTCAAAATCTCGTTTTATCCGTCTTCGTTGTGCTTGGTTTATATTGCCGTTGGTGGTGAAAAGCATCTGATAGTGCATTAGAGTTTATAGATAAAATATTACTTTGGTCAGCTAACATCATAATAATAGATAGTCCTACTTTCCACTAAGCTAAATACATAGGTAGTTCTTTTTTACATTTGATGTTTTTGATTACGGATTTCAGAATTCTGCTTAAAATGTTATGTGAGTTGATCAGATTGTCTGCTGCGATTTTCTCAGGCTGAATGGTATAATATTTGTTTGAATGCTATCAATAATATTGAGAAGCTATATGATGGGAAAGACATTTCCGATATCGTTCAGAGCAAAGTTCTACAGGTATATTCTACTCTCTCCCTCCACATGTTGTTTGAGAAAGTGTAAGTAGGATGAAGAACATTTGAAAAAAGATGGAAAGGGCAACACGTATTTGTTTTTTCTAAATATAATGAACTTGGTGTTGCTATTCTCTTTTAGTTGTTGAAAAGGAACAATGAAGATGCTAAACTCCTGGAGAAGGAGTTGAAATCAGGGGTTTTCAGTGATGTCCATGCAGAATGCCTTACAGATACATGGATTGGAAGGGAAAGGTTCTCTCACCCTCACTCTCTCACTAACTCTCTCATTCTAGGGCATACACGTGTAATGCATCTCTAACATGTGCTTTTTCAGGTGGGCGTTCATCGATCTTACGGCCGGTCCGTTCTCATGGGGTCCTGCTGTTGGCGGAGAAGGTGTTAGGACAGAACTAAGTTTACCTAATGTGACAAAAACCATTGGTGCAGTTGCAGGTAGATTGATAGCTGATCTCTTGTAGTAACTGCGTTATCTTGAGGAAATATTTAGTCATATAGCGTGAAGTGAATATAATCGTAAAATTAACTCGAAGGATAGAAAAGTGTGGCTAGATGCATAAGGATGTCTGCTAGTACTTGGACTCTTGAAACCATCTGCCTTTTCCATCTTTCAGTTTCTAAACTTACATCTTTCTTTCTGTGTTTATTCAGAGATTTCAGAAGATGAAGCTGAAGATCGCTTGCAAGATGCAATGCAGGAAAAGTTTGCAGTATTTAGTGATGTATGTATTTATATGTTTGGAATTTTCTGTGACATCCTTATATTGGTTCCTTTGGATTGAAATGGAGTTTTGAGATGAACATAAAGTTTCTGCTGAATTGTTTGATTTTTGTACAATGTAGTTCCGGAGAGTCTTATTTTACAAACTCTTAGCTGAAGTTACCATAGTGACAAGAATTAATTGTTTTTGTCAGCTTTCTTAACTGTATGTGCTGGTGGCCCATTTTTGGTACCCAAAAAATTACTATCGATCTTCTTGTATATTTGCAAAGTCAAAATTTGATAAAAACACTAATGTTATGGAATTCCAATTTGTAATATATATGATTTTTCTAATAGTCAAGTGGATATTGTCAAATCCTTTCCTCTCATATAGGAGATAGTTCTATCATTCAGAAGGTGCTAAAATGTGAAGTGTAGAAGTGTGTTGAATTTTTTTGGAGCTAGAGAACTTATTGATACATTTAAGTCCTTCAGGTTTGCATTCGTCAATATATACTTTTAGTTTCTTCCCTTATTATTTCTGGCAAAATTGAAGCATTAATATTGCAAATATTTTATGATGTGTTGTGATAGTCAGAGAAGAGGATTTGGGCTAGTTGAGGTTTTTAATGTTCCATATTTTTTCCTTTCTAATGATGGCAGAAAGAGCATCAAGCCATTGATATCCTTCTGGCGGAGATTGATATTTATGAGCTTTTTGCTTTCAAACATTGCAAGGGGAGGAGAGTGAAGCTAGCCCTTTGTGAAGGTAATTGAGTGTGTTATTACTTGCATTACTGGGTTTCTACCTTATGATCCTTCCAACTGAAAAGTTGTTTTCTGTTTTTTGCTAAAATATTTTTATCTCACTGAATGCACAGTTTATAATTGAAAGTATATGTTTTATGGACTTGTGTTTGTTTGTTGTACATAACAAGAGTGATACTCTATTGTATAGTCACAAATCACAATATTGAATGTTTAAGGCGAACGCTTTTTTTGCAAACCACCTCTAATTTCACTTTCTGTTATCTCAGAACTTGACGAGAGAATGCAGGACTTGAAAAGTGAACTCCAGTCTTTTGAAGGTGATGAATACGATGAAAATCATAAAAAAAAGGCTGAAGAAGCATTAAGACGAATGGAGAGCTGGAATATCTTCACTGATAGTCATGAGGTAGACCACTTTGTATATCCATATTTTATGGTTTATGTTATGAAAGTAAATAAATCTTAAGAAAACTACTTTCTGACAACTCGTTTTTATGCTCCATAGAAATACTTAGTCATTGAATTATAGGCCGTTCGTCCTTCCAAACCTCTGAAGTGATTCTCTTAATTTGCTGTAGTTTTTTTTTTCTTTACTATCGAATTTTCATTCCATAGTGTTTTAGTTCTTGATAAACCATAGGGCCTAGACAAAAATCTAGACAGATAAATTTTTTATTTTTAATATTTGTATATATATATTGAAAATTACAATATAATAAATTACTCAAAAACATGATTTATTTAATCAATTTTACTTTAAAAAATTTCTATGTTCTTAAAATCATGCCTAGGCCTTGCCTAAACAGCCTCCTAGACCAATTTTGGAACACCAGCCCCGCCTAGGACCACTTAAGTGGGAAAATGCCTATGGCCGCGTAACTGTCTAGATAATGTCCTTAAACCAGGCCAGTGAAAAGGAATTGATAGAATCATACTTCCCTGTGTTAAGCATATAGATAAAGTAGCTAAAGTAGCAGCATTTCGATTTGCTTAAAGTACTCCTTCTCTATCCCATATTATGTCCTCTCTTCGTATATAATCATGTACCTTTTTCTTGTCAAAACTGTTCACATTATACATATTAGAGGTATAATTAGTTTCATTCAATTAGTATCATGATTCATGACTCATTGGCTCTCTTCTGCACTTTTTTTTTGGGCGCAGGAGTTTCACAACTACACAGTTGCACGTGATACTTTCCTATCACATTTAGGTGCAACACTTTGGGGGTCGATGAGGCACATAATATCACCATCAATTGCAGATGGTGCCTTCCACTATTATGAGAAGATATCTTTTCAGTTGTTTTTCATCACACAGGAGGTCTGTCATTTATTAAGTCTCTTGATTTGTTTTTTTTCTGTGTGGATTCAAAAAATTGTTCTTTCTTTATGCCTTTGGGTGTTCTTCCCTGGGGATCTTCTAATGCTGTTAATTTGTTCAGAAAGTTAAGAATGATAAACTGCTACCTGTGGATCTTAAGGCTCTCAAAGATGGGCTTTCCTCTTTGCTTTTGCCTTCCCAAAAAGCTATGTTTAGCCACAACCTGTATGTATTTTATGTTCAATTCTTCATTTGCATCGCTACTTTGTAATTAAGGGATCTTTTCTTGCTATTTTGATGATTTCCTACATTTTTACCTTGCATAAAAATTCTAGCATATTGTTTTTACATCTAGATGCATATTAATTGCAAACTTGGCTGTAGATTACCACTTTCAGAGGACCCTGCTTTGGCAATGGCCTTTTCAGTTGCACGAAGAGCAGCAGCTGTCCCATTATTACTTGTTAATGGAACATACAGAAAAACTGTTAGGACCTATCTCGATTCTGCTATCCTCCAATATCAGTTGCAGAGGTTGAGTGACCATGCTTCGCTAAAAGGTCATATATCAACCCAGTATTTTCATGTTTCATATGTGTTTTTGTGTGTGTGTGTGTATGTATTGCTGACATCAATCTGACATGCTTTAAGTACTATGAGAAGTAAATTCTGCATCATTCCCACTTCAAAATGAGGTGAATGCAAGAAATGGAGAACTAAAAGTGTTGAAATGATGGCATTTGGTGAAATTTATGATCGTCAATTGGAATCAGTCAATTTTTCTGAAGGGCTAAACAAAAGTCAGGTTGCGTTAGAAAAGAATCTTTGATGTTAATTTATATGAAGAACTGTTTCCTGGGAGGCCAACTGGCAAACTTTGACGGTCTTTTTTAGCTGTCACTGGGAAGATAAACGTGTGATTTTGAGCCACCAGTTCATTGTGATATAAAATGAAGGTCTCTGGTGTGGTGATTCTAGAGGTGTCCATCAGCAAGCTTGGCTCACCAACTGAACTAAACCAAATACTGAAATAGACTGATTAATGACACCAAATATTCCTGTTTCCTTGATTATAAATATCATGTTTCTCTGTATGAAGATTATATTGATTACTAATACTTAAAATGAAATATAGAAGGTTCATGAACAAATTGAAACGATTACTATAAAGCCACTGTCATTAACAGATAAAAAAAACAAATGCTTAGATAAAGACTAGCTTTGGCATGGATGTGCCCTACTACATCGGAAAGCTTTGTTTGTCCAAACTAATCTGAACCTTGTGTAAAACAAATTTCATTTTCTTGGGAAGTATGGACAAAAAATTTCAAGTTCTTTCATGCAGAAATTTGTAGTATGTAGCATTCATGATAACAATATATAAGAATTCAGAATCCAAGTGTTTTACTAATGTACATAAGTGGAAATGACATTGTTTTTCACTACTCTATAGTCCAATGGTCAATGTGATATTATTGCTGTGGTTTTCCTTTTCTCTGTGTGTAATCGTATGGGATTGGGATTTTCTTGCGCCACTGAAGCTTTTTTTGTGTATGCTAGAGTATTAGTGCACTGCAATTGACTGTGATCATCTTTGTCCCTAGTCAAGCAAGTTAAACCTCTCTAGACTTGGATGATGCAGGAGCTCATGCCCACAGCAGATCTACTCTCGAAGTCCCAATATTTTGGTTCATTCATGGAGAACCGTTGTTAGTTGACAAGCATTATCAAGCAAAAGCTCTTTCTGATATGGTTATCGTTGCCCAATCAGAGTCATCATCCTGGGAAAGCCATCTTCAGTGCAATGGCCAATCTATCTTGTGGGATTTGAGGTTAGAACGAGTTTTATCATATTTTTTTATCAGTTTCTTACCAAGCATCCTCAGCCTCTTAGTTCACTAGACAAGTCTATTTTCCTTGTATATTTGGGACATTTGTTACTTTAAACTTCGGTTTGAAGTTTATTTTTGCTGTTTTGTGCCTCTTTCCACTTACTTAGGAGGCCTGTTAAAGCTGCAATGGCTGCTGTATCTGAACATCTGGCTGGCTTACTCCCCCTTCATATTGTCTACAGCCGTGCCCATGAATCTGCAATTGAGGTATTTAGCTGATTTAGTGTTACAAATGCTTATTTCAAAAATCTACCATTCTACTTCATTTGCATACAAACTTAATGACATGACGATGCTACCCTTAGAACTTTCCTGTCTTAAGAAAAACACATATTAATCAATCGAGTTGCACTTTTAGATGATGTTTCCACTATAGCATGTTTATTTCTTTGTCCCCGAGATTCTAAAAGGTCGACTCTTATTGAACTGATGCACGAATCTTCTAAGCATCCACTCTTAAAAATCTTATTCTTTGGCGATTCTAGATCCTCAGGATGCTTAATTATATTGATTAAATGACAATTTTATGAACTTAATAGGACTGGACTTGGTCTGTGGGATGCAATCCCTTTTCCATAACTTCTGGAGGCTGGCAAATATCACAGTTTCAATCTGATACAATAGCCCGGAGCTACATCATCACAAGCCTAGAAGAGTCAATAGAACAAGTCAATTCAGCCATTCGTCGCCTACTCATGGAGCGAACATGTATCCTTTTTTAGTTCCTTTGCAAATCAATTTCTAGGTTATAAAAAATCCGACATTCCTTTTTTAGTTCGGCTATATGGTAATGCCATTGTTGACACTTAACTGAGATAATTAGCTGAGAAGACCTTTCGGCTTTTCCAAACTCACGAGCGAGAGCTTGTCAACAAGTATAACTATGTTGTCAGCCTATGGAAAAGAGTGAGTGCCATTTTCAGCAGCAAATTTCTATTTAGGCTCCGTTCTTTTCAACTCGTTTTCCATCCAGTTCAATACTTATTCAATAAGTTTCAGTCCAGTTCTGGCGCTAGCCATTCAGTTGAAAAGAACATAACCTAAGTATATCTGACAAAACATATAATATTTTATGTCTTTTCAGACCTCAAGCATTTCGGGAGAATTACGTTATGTGGATGCCATGCGACTTTTGTATACTTTAGAGGATGCTTCCAAAGGGTTAGATACTTGCAATTATAACATTTTTTTTTCATAGGATCATAGAGTTCCTAATCGTTGGGAACTTATGTTTACTTTGTGTTTCTGACTTCGGAATTTTGTTCCTTCTGCAGGTTTTCTGATCAAGTAAATGCAACCATAGCTCTACTTCATCCAGTCCACTGCACTAGAGAAAGGGACGTCCATGTGGAATTTGATATGACCACAATTCCAGCTTTTCTAATGGTTTTCGGGATCCTATATTTCGTGTTGAAGCCCAGACGACAAAAACCGAAAATCAATTGAGATTAATACTGTAAAACAGGGTAATCGATCAAGGCAGCATTTAGGGTCAGTTATGGAACTTTCCCCTTCAGATGTACACCCATTTTTGTTGTGTTTTTAGGCCGAAACGTTGTGTTCGAACAAGTGGTAAACTACAAGAGAAATAGTAGAGAGAGCAGATAAAGCTATTGCAAAAGTGAAGTTCATTGTAGTACTTTGGGTACTTTAATTTCTGACCTTATAGTTGATTTCACTTGAAAATTGCTGACGTAGGCAAATGTAAAATTCACATGAATTGTACATTCCTATTGAAGATTTATCAAGATGATAATTTAATAGTGTTGATTGTCTCAATTTCGATTTGGTGAAGTCTTTTTTGTTTAAATGTTACTTTATCTGATCGCAAGTCCTGCAAGATAGTTATGGTCAAGATTAAAGAGACAGGAGTTCTGAATTGATACTTATTGTATATGTATTGAACTAGACTGGATAAAAATAAGTTGAAAACCGTCAATCGTTCTACCAGGTGTTAGTTCCATTCATTTTTGGACTTTAAGTAATTCTACCCGTATTTTATCATGGTTGTGCTCTTCATCCTCTTTGTACATATATTACGTAGGATTAAAAACTATGTCTCCTGTCACATTGAGCAAAAATTATACCACAATCCCGTGTCAATAAAACACATTTATTTATCAAAAGAATGTGCCGAAAAACTTTTAATCAAAAAGGCACAAAACCTGTGATTTGCTATAAACCAGCAGTTGCATAGACTTCACGCACAAAATCCCTTTTTTCTGTTAGCTTTCTTTACATAAACATAACGCAATTATTCCTATATAAAATTCCATTTTCCCATTTCTCTAACTAACATTATCACCATAATCACAATTAACAACCTCATTAATGGCAATTGAGCAAGAACTTCTCTCAACCGAAATAGTTAACCGAGGAACAAACAATGACGATGGCTCTCTAAATTTCTCGGTTCGGGTTAGGCGCAAATTGCCCGATTTTCTCAGCTCTGTGAACTTGAAATATGTCAAACTAGGCTATGCTTATCTCCTCTCCCACAGTGTTTACCTCTTCATCGCGCCTTTTCTCGCCTTTGTGTTCTCTTTCGCCATCCGAAACTTCGCCTTTCGTGATTTCATTCAGAAATGTGATGCTCTTGATGCTATTCTCTTTGCTTCTATGGTTTTGTTCATCGTCTTCGTTTATCTCGATTTGACTCCTCGCTCTACTTATTTGGTTGATTTCGCTTGCTTTCGCCCACCCGATCACCTTAAGGTTAGTAAAAAAACCGCAGCTAAATGCATAGTTTAGCCCGTAAAGTTGGCACCAAACCTTTCAAATGTTATTCTCAACCTCTTAAAGTTGACTTTTTTACATCTATCAATATCAATGTCGGGTTTTTTGCCTCTTTATGTCATGTATCCCCTTCTAATTTGTTTGACTAGTTACAAATATCATTTTTTACTCTTTCACCAGAAGCTAACACGTGACAAGGGGTTGAAAGATAAAAAAACCAACTTCTGAGATATACAAAAAGCCAACTTAGAAACTTTTGAAATTTTAGGGGGCGATAGAATTTTGGTGCCAACTTTAGCATATGCTATGTACGTGGCAAAAAAATCCATTTGAAACTGCTTCTACATGCATTTTGATCCATTTTTTCCGAAATATTTACAGATTTCAAAAGCAGAATTCATTCAACTCGCAAAGAAATCGGGCAGATTCAGCGAAGAAGCCATCGAGTTTCAACACCGAGTGCTAAAAAACTCGGGAATCGGAGACGAAACCTACTTGCCTCGGGCAATCTTCCAGCCCGGCCACAGAATCTCCCTCAAGGACGGGCGAGACGAGGCAGCCATGGTAATGTACGGAGCAGTCGACAACCTCTTAGCCACCACCAAAATCAAAACCAAAGACATTCGAGTTCTTGTCGTAAATTGCGGGATTCTCAACACCACACCGTCCCTATCAGCAATGCTGATAAACCACTACAAACTCAGGCACAACATAAACAGCTTCAATCTCGGGGGAATGGGCTGCGCTGCGGGGATTGTAGCCATTGATCTAGCTCGGGATTTATTGCTTGCGTATCCCGGGTCCTATGCTCTTGTTGTGAGCACTGAGGCTGTGAGTTATACTTGGTATAACGGAAATGATCCTGAGATGTTACTGGCAAACTCATTTTTCCGAATGGGTGCCGCCGCCATGCTCCTCTCGAGCCGCCGCATGGACCGGTGGCGCTCCAAGTATGAACTAAAGCAGGTATATATTGTTCTATACCGAGTATAGAAGTCTTTATACCAAGTATATAGAATTCATATTATATGACTTTTTTTATGATTTTGAGTCTATTTTATGTCTAAAATATAAACTCGAACAACAATGTTTTTACGCTTAGTGCATATCACTCTCGCACAAATTTACATAGAATGTGTTTTTTTTTTCCAAAAAAATTTTCCTCATTTAGACTGACGGAATATCTCATTTCTTTCCATCCGAGCAAGGAGGACTCGAACCTATGATCTCTACAATCACAACTTTACTGATATGACTTGAGCATGTTCAAGTACAAATTGCTCTCACTAAAACTTGTTTATGATGTTAATTATACAAGAAATACTGAAACAACTAGAATATTTTCCGGTTAACTACACAAATCATACTAGATGAATCTTTTTATGATCTAGAGTCGTTTTTTTTATGTGTGAAGTATGAACACTAACAACTATGGTTCCATGGTTAGCATGAATCGCTCTCTCGCTGACTTATTTAGAATATTAATTATTATACATTAAATACTAATACGGCATTTATTTGGTGCAGCTAGTTCGAACCCACAAAGGGATGGATAACAAGAGCTTCAAAAGTGTACATCTAAAAGAAGATAGAGACGGGAAGCTCGGTCTTTTAGTAAGCAAAGACGTTTTTGAAGTAGCGGGACACGCTCTCAAGGCGAACATAACCACTCTAAGCCCTCTAGTTCTTCCGGTATTAGAACAAGTCCGGTTTTTCATCGACTTAGTACTCAAGAAAAAGACTAAGCCTTACATCCCGGACTACAAGCTCGCCTTTGAGCACATATGCATATTGGCTGCTGGCAAAAAGGCCCTCGATGAGCTCCAGAAAAACCTGGAGCTCACCGACGAGTACATGGAAGCATCGAGAAAAACTCTCGAGAGATTCGGGAACACTTCGAGCAGTAGCGTTTGGTATGAGCTAGCATACTTGGAGACAAATGAAAAGATCAAAAGAGGAGATAGGATTTGGCAAATTGCTTTCGGTTCGGGATTCAAGTGCAATAGTGTTGTTTGGAAAGCTCTTAGAACTGTGAAGAAACCAGCACTAAGCCCTTGGATTTAGGGCAATATCTTCATTAAATTAGGATATAATATATTTAACAATGTTCTAATCATGCATTTCGTAGTTGGCAATAAAAAAATAAATCTAGCAGCCAATTCGTACTTTTGATGGCATACTACAGGGACTAAATGAGAAAAAACTGCATAGTCGAGGGACTAAAAAGGTAATAAATTACATAACTCATAGCTCAAATGAGTAAAATGAATATAATCGAGGGATCAAATGGGCAAACAAGTAACACCATTCAAAAGTGCATAGTTATCGAATCGAGTTGAACGACTTCTACACCATTCAAAACCAATACTATACCCGCAAGATCACGGAAAGGATGCGTCAAATAAATAGTAACAAACATTCGTCTACTTTCGCATATGGAGCCATTGGTCATTCTAAAACTATGCACGCTAAGCTCTAAATCAATGTGCTCAGTGTCTTTTAATTTTCCGACATCAAAGAAAGAATGTGTGGTATCAAAGGAGCATTTGCTTATGCATATCGATCCATTGATCATTTTGAAACGATGCGTTGAGCTTCGGAACAAAGCGATCAATGTCTTTTTTATGAATGCCGATCCCAAAGGGCTTATAAGAAATCGCAAAGTTGTAAATATAGTTGCCTAACATTTTAAATATCACCCGCCTTACATTTCAAAGATCTCCATCATCAAATTACTTGCCTAACATATCCAACATCTATCATAAAAATATTTTAAAGTTGGCAGTAAGTTTTTACTGCTCCGAACTTTCAAAAGCTATTTTCAATTCCCTAAAGTTGACTTTTTTTAAGATTTCAACGAAAATGCCATTTGTCTTTACATTGACTTTTCAAATATATCATTTTTCTCTACTAATCAGGAGCTGAAAACCACAAAAATGTCAACTTTGAGGGCCTAAAAAAGCATTTAAAAATTGGAGAACAGTAAAGGATAGGTTAAACAATGGACAATTTTACAGGGAAACTGTTTTTAAAAAGATTCATTTAATTAATGACTCAAAATGTTTTGGGATCCCAGACTTTCAATTCTCAATTAATTTAATATCTCTGACATTAATCAAAGGATCACTTCAAAAACCAGTTTCTCAATCCCTATAATTTTTCTCAAACACTACATTTGGCCTTTAATAAACAAATAATAGTTTCTCCTCAATAGGCCGAAAAGGACATGTTTTTATCAAAAAAGAAAAAAAAAAGAAGAAGAAGAAGAAGAAAAGGACAAAAATGACACGTTGACCATTGAAACATGCACCTTTAATTGGACAAAAAATACAATCTTTCCAGCAACACTAGAGCCAAAACCTCTCTATTACCTGCAAATGAAGAGTTTCTGAAAATTTCTGATTCTGCGATCAAATAATCACAAAACAATCAAATCAAAAGGTACAATCTTTTCACTATTTTCTCTATTCCTTTCAGTGTTTTCTAATGTTCTTAGTACTAGCTATTAATTTTGACTGTGATTGTATTGGACTGAATAGTTTATTCGATTGTTAGATGGATGAACAAAGCTTAGTATACAGTGTAGACGAGGCGCTTTTAGCAGTAGGATTCGGTAAATTTCAAGTGGGAATTCTTTCATTTGGTGGATTGTCTTTATTCGCCGAAGCAATGGAACTTATGATTCTCTCTTTTGTGGGGGTTGCTATAAGGTCCGAGTGGCCAATTTCTTCAAATCAAGAGAGCCTAATCACTAGTGTTGTTTTTGTTGGTCTTCTTTTCGGCTCATACTCTTGGGGTCTTATAGCTGATAACTATGGAAGAAGGCAAGTTTTCACCTTTTTTTCCTCTTTATGGGTTTGCTTGGCATTGTTGTCAGAGTTGTTGTCTCTAAAACTTAGTGACATAAACTTTTCATATAACATCATATTTTGGATTTGAACTGCCAAAACTGTTTTCCCAAAACTATAATCTACTGCTTTTAGGGAAAGCGGGCTGGCTTAGAATGCCAAATAGGCACATATATGTTAGAGAGATGGCTAATTTTGGGGATTTTTCGATGTAGGAAAGGTATATTGGGATCAACTATTGTTACAAGTGTAGCCGGATTATTGAGTGCTTTTTCGCCGAATTATGCGTCGTTGGTGTCTCTAAGGTGTTTGGTTGGTGTTGGGATTGGCGGTTCTTCGGTGTTTTCCTCTTGGGTTCTCGAGTTTGTCCCGCCTTCAAATCGAGGCTTGTGGATGGTTGTGTACTTCACATTTTGGACCCTCGGGATGATTTTCGAGGCCTCACTTTCTTGGGTAATTGATTTCTTTGTTGCTTCGTTGTTGAAACCCGAAACAAGAAATGACATTGGCATTAGATTTTGCAGATTGTGATGCCTAGAATGAGTTGGAGGTGGCTACTCGGAATTTCCTCCCTACCAACGATTTCACTGCTGGTTTTTTACCGTTTTGCCCCCGAGTCCCCTAGGTATCTTTGCACCAAAGGTCAAACCGACGATGCTCTAGAGATCCTACAAAGGGTAGCTCAAGTCAACCGAACAAAACTTCCGAATGGGATGCTTGTTTCGGGTCATAAAGCTGAAGTGGTTGATTCTTCGTGTTCTTCGTTTCACATCCCTCTAATATCCTCACATAAAGACAAGTTCCCCGGTTTTAAATCGGCCCTCTCGCCTTTTTTCACGCTTTTCTCGTCAAATTTGATACTAACAACTCTTGTGTCGTGGGTCTTGTACTTTTCGAATGCATTCTCTTACTATGGAATTGTATTGCTGACACCCTAACTAAGTGGCGGGCAAAGCAAGTGTGGCTTAACTAGCTTGAATTCGGGAAAACTGCCCGACGATAGCCTCTACTCCGATATTTTGATCACTAGTTTGGCTGGTATACAATTCTGGTTTTCTTTATCATTTTGTTAATTGTTTACTTTATAATTCGACTCGCTGATTAATTTTCGAATGCAGAACTTCCAGGGCTCGTTATATGTGCATTTGTTCTGGATAGAGTTGGGCGAAGGCTTTCGATGATAATCATGTCGGTTTTGGCTTGCATTTTCCTTCTGCCTCTTGTTTCACATCAAAATGCAACTTTGCAAACTTTGTTATTGTTCGGAGCTCGTATGTGGTCAACGGCAATCTATTCAGTGGCATCTATATATTGCCCCGAAGTAAGATCTCCAGAATTTTCGTTTACTAGTCGGTAGCTACCCAAATTTGTCCCAAAAAACCCACTGCCTTCTTGAACTCTAGAAGTAATTAAATAACGTCTTTGAAAAGTCAAACCAACCATAAGTTAATGCATTGTATTCCGGGTGCAAATAGAGAGCTAAGGGATCACTTTTTAAAGTTCAGGAGAACAACAGGTGTTTTGGGACAAAATGAGATAGCTTGCTACTACCGCATTAAGGCTCTTTTCTTTTCAACTGAATGCTAGCGGCATAATTGAATTGAACTAAAACTTGTTATTAGTATTGAATTTGAACTGAAACTTATTAAATAAGAATTTTGTGTTTTTGTATCGCCTTGTTTCGACTTTTTGGTAATGTGTTCGTTTGTCTCAGCTATATCCGACTTCTGTAAGAACGACCGGCGTTGGAGTTGCGAGTGCCATTGGGAAAATCGGCGGGGTAATTTGCCCCCTTATAGCTGTAGGACTTGTAAACGATTGCCATGTGAAGGAAGCGATAGTTTTATTCCAAATCGTGATAGCTATTTCGGTTGTAAGTCTTATGTTGTTTCCATTTGAAACAAAAGGGCGGGAATTGAGTGATAATGTATAGACTTTTTCACCCGAAACAAGATGTTCTTGTTGAACCATGAGATTTCAGGTTTTTTTTTCTTCAAAGAAATAATTTTGTAACATAATTGTAAATGCTGTATATGTTGCTCTTGGTGATCACAAGTTCTCTAGTTTCATCTCGATTTTTCAAATGCTATGGAATTATATTTCGTTTTTCATTACACTTTTCGAAAATTTGTTACTGCCTATCAAATGTAGTAACGGATTTTGAATTTTATTTGGTAACTTTGCTTCAAATTCTGTTTTTATGGAAGCCTTAGTTACATAAGACTTTACATAGTTGACTTTGAGTTTGACTTTACATATTCAACCCAAGAGAGTCCTCGTGCTCACAACACTCACGTTTTCAAGTTTAGCCCTTAAGAATTTCGGGTGCTAACGAGCTGAATCGGAATCAAATCTATTAAGGTCAATTCAGTTTGGCTCAAAAAGAAATTTATTCGAGATCAGATGTGCTTGAAGCTCGTCTAGTTTAAAAAACTTTAAGCTCAACTAAAATACGAGCTCAAGAGTTCAAAGGAGCAACTATTATTTTTGAAGTGAATTATTTTTACCATATAATCCAATAATACAAAAAAATATAAAATTTGAAAGATATAACATAAATTGGATACGAAGTTCACATAATACATATATCTAAACAAAATCAACAGTGAAAAATTAAAATAACTATATAAAGTGATTCTTTTACGTAATATATCTTTGGGTAAATAATTATAATCTCCCTGAGTTTTTTGAAAACAATTTATATCTCACTGTGTTTTGACTCCATCCAACTATAACCTCCTTATAGTTAGTTTTGTTACTTTTCCATCCAAATTATATTTGTGTTGACAAATTTACCCCTATTTTCATTATTTATCTATTTTACTTATTTTCACGTACATTTTTCTTAGG
>CAOJBJ011343611.1:0-10937 GCA_948291685.1 Euphorbia celastroides | reverse complement strand
CTTATTTGAGGTGTGCTATTTTTATCTTAAGAATGCCTTCTATTACCTGGATGGAATAAGTTTTTGTAGATTTCATTTCAGCGGCTCATTTCTTGTTGGTTGGTTAAATTTATTCTCTTTATTATAGAAAAAGTTGCATCCTGATTTCCGAGTCCATGTTACATTTTAATTTAATAGTCAATTTGATGTATCTTAGTGTATATCCTAGAATCTTGATAATATTCATAGAAAGCATTTGCATGTGATGTGGTTTATTCTTTGTGTTTGCTCTTTTTCTGCATGAAATTAGTCATATACATTGTTGCAATACCAGAAAAGTAGGAGGTAGAGTATTGAGAGTCAGAGAGGGTATTTTTTAATATTAAAGAATACTTATTTTAACCTCTTTAACCTTTTGACCAATTACTTGATAGTGGTGCTTAACATATGGAGTAAAATGTTAGGTATTGTTCTTGTACTGTGCAGGCTATTAGCTGAAAACTGAAAATATTTGTCAATTGATCAATTGCAGTGGTATGCCTGAGTGCAAGTTGGGCCTAAATGATAGAGTGTTGTTAGAGGCTCAAGGTCGTGCGACAAAGGGTAAGGCAATCGATTTGGAGGACATCAAATTTCATCAGTAAGTAGCTACTGCTCAGGGTCTGCTCAAAATTTTGTGTTCTTTCTTCGTTAAGTTCTGTGTGGATGCTGATTTATTTTAGTGAAGGCTGCTCCTTTTATATTTAAGTCCACACTCTCATACAATATGTTGACTCTTGGACTAGATGTGTTCGTTTGGCTCGATTTGAGAATGATCGCACGATTTCTTTCATACCACCTGATGGGGCTTTTGATCTGATGACCTATAGGCTCAGCACTCAGGTACTGATTGTTCATTATATATTTTGTGTGTGTTCTTTCTTTCTTTTGCAGTTGATGAGTTCTATCCGGTCTTTGCAGGTCAAGCCTCTAATTTGGGTGGAAGCTCAAGTTGAAAGGCATTCAAGAAGTCGAGTTGAGATTATGGTGAAAGCTAGGAGTCAGTTCAAGGAGCGGAGGTAAGACACTATTGATTCACGGGTTAATACGATGTGGTCATATTATTATTCACTGGTCAAGGTTCACTGATGTATAATGGTTACTACTTGCTATAAATTTCTGGCAAAACAGCACTGCAACAAATGTTGAGATTGAGTTGCCCGTGCCAACTGATGCTTCCAATCCTAATGTTCGAACATCAATGGGGTCTGCTTCATACGCACCTGAAAATGATGCACTAATGTGGAAAATCAAATCTTTTCCTGGCGGAAAGGTATGGAATTTTAAAAGTGAATGAATTAAAGTCTTGAAATTAACTTTTGTTCTCTCTCCACTGTAAGTAGGAATAATTCAGAAGAAGTCATTATTTCCCTTTAAGACTTTATTGAGTCATTAGTATTGATTCTGTGTCGGGTATTAAACCTGCTAGGCTAGCTTGGTTCAGATTTGAATTTTAATAGAATAAAGAAGAAATAAGGGGATAAAGGTGAAGAAGGAGATGAGAAAATAGGGAGAATAGGGGTTAGGGGAGGTTATAGGAGAATAAAGCTTAAATCTTGATATCGTTTCATTGATGATAGGATCTGTTACATTCTAATATTTACAGCCTGCAGTAATACAAACAACATACCTTGTACTAATTGGGATAAGAATTGCCAACTATACGTGCTGCAATATGATTAAATTACCCTATTATAACTCTTCTAGAATATTCTAGTAAAGCTGAAAGTAACTAACTATTACTAATTACCACCATTAATAGCTAATAATTAAATAATCTGACCCTAGTACGTGACGTAATGTTATTTTATTCTGAATTGTTTAGGAGTACATGTTGAGGGCGGAGTTCCACCTCCCAAGTATAACGGCAGAAGAAGGGGTTCCTGAGAGAAAAGCTCCAATACGTGTGAAGTTTGAGATACCATATTTTACTGTTTCAGGGATTCAGGTATGTTCAGTTTGTTTGTTGATTCTTATGATTTTGGGATTCTTTTGGTGAAGGATTAGGACATAATTTTAGTCATCTTCTTGTTAAGGAAGTTACTTTAGGATTATTATTTTAACAATGAAGTGGTTAGCTATACCATGTCCAGGTCTCCATTTATGACATATCCCATTGTCATCTCAAGTTGATGCATAATTAAGAAAAATTAGTTAGCATGGGCGATAGAAATAGACTTTCGTTTTGGGAATGGTTTTTGATTCAACATTTGACATGCATATATGCAATTTATTTTGAAGTTGATTGACTTTCAAAATATGAGTAACTCTGGAACTGAACTGTTAAGTAGACAAAAATAACTTGCATGCCTGTCATCTTCTGAGTTCCTTGCTATATTTCAACTTTGAAAGACAATGAATTCACGAGGCTTAGATCATGCCCTTTTATATTTCCATGAAAATAGTTTTATGGCAGTGGCTTAACAGTATTCTATATGAAATTTGTGAAGATACGGTTTTTGGTCGCTACAGCCCAAGCATTTTATGCTCCATTTCTGTGATATTGACATTATATGTTGTCTCTATATTCTAGATACTCGGTCTGTTGGATATGGGGAGTTTTTATAAAGGAACGGGTCCGTTGACCATGTTTTCATCCAAGGCCTAGAATTAATGGAGGAGTATTTAACAGGGCTGAGAAAATTATTAATTAGTTCTCAGCCCTCAGATGAAAACACGGTTCAAAGGACCCAGTCCTTTGTGAAAAACCAGTTGGATATGATGTTATGTTATAGCGAACTCCAGGTTAATGGTGATGTGTGATGACTGTTATTATTGTGAACACCGTTGGGTAACTGCTGTGATAAGTGTGTTGTTAGTGTTTAATTTCTAGCATTTAATCACTGAGGAATCCATAACTCATTGAAGTAGCAAAATATGATCACTGAGATTATCAATTATCATGCCCATGGATCCTTGTGTTTTCAACTTCATCATTTGCTTAAATGACGGTTTAATCAATTGTTTAATAATTCTAAATTTATGTATTAGGTTCGGTACCTGAAGATAATCGAGAAAAGCGGGTACCAGGCTCTACCATGGGTGAGGTACATCACAATGGCTGGTGAATATGAGCTCAGACTCATTTGAAAGCACTTCCAATTATGGTTCTATTAAGTTTATCTACGAGGGCAAATTCCGAACAAATTAAGAGATATCAGATAAGTGAAAAAGCCATGGACAGTTGATTTTGGGGACGCGAAAAACACGGTTTTATTTTGTAATCTTGTTTTCTTTTTCATGGTTCATAGTATTATTTAAAGAGTTTTGTTAGATCTGATATCCTTTAGAAGTTATTCAACCATCGATCGCCTTTTTTCTGCTAGACATTATGTTGTGTATTTCATGGTTCTTTTTGCCTGTATTTCAATATTGTGTACTGCTGCTAATACCAAATGAAATGCCTTTTTTTTTTTTTGCATCTGTTAAATATGACCACAGTATGATCTTGTTAAAAACTATATTTGCCGGTTAACCGGGTCTAAAATTTTCAAAAGAGCTGCTGAACAGAGACATTCAGACTCGAAATTGAATTCATTTACTTGCCTTCTTTGATTAGGCTCTATTCTCCCCTAGCAGAAAACTCAATTTGGATCTCAGAAAAAATTATATGAAACTTCCTGATCATATTAGATCTTGCTTTGATACTTCTGCATCTTCAGATATTCTATAGAGAAGTTTTAAACATCAAGTCGGAGAGGCAAAATGGATCGGAAAGAGGTTGAATGTACATTTCTTCGATGTGTTGTATCATTAAATGAGGATTTTATATAGAGAGCCGAGTTTTTTTTGCAACCATTTTTCATCTAGATATTAACCTAATACTTAACTAATTACTAATTTTAGATATAATAAACGGTTAGATGAGAGTTGAGTGCAAAAATCCGGCTCTTTATATGATTTTTCAAAATTTAATGAACTATGATAGCAATGAACCTACTCTGAGATTCCTTCTCCAGTCTACAAGCAAAACCAACTCAGATAGGCCGGTCGTATCACCGGCAATGCCTCTCCAATGCTAAAGTCAGGCAACTGGTATGAGAATACAAGGAAAAATAGTGATTCATTGGTGTGAGAAAAGAATTACCTCTTATTACCTGTCTGAGTTCCTTATATAGTACAACTGGAAGAGAGAAAAAACCGTTAGACTGACGTGGCATCTCATGATGGAGATCTTGCGTGGATCGAGATTCTCTGTGAGCCTGTTATGCCACGTCACTAACGGTACTTATCTCCTATGCCTAATCCTATTGTTAGGGTTTGGTGTTTCTTTTCTCCGGGCCTTTTGCAGGCCTTGGGATTCGATCTGTTGATCAGCCCAACATATAGGATCTGTTACTAGGCCTCTTGCAGGCCTTGGGGTTCGATCTCAAACGATAAAGTCAACATAAAAAAATTTCAAAGTCAATGCAAAATGCAAAATTTTGCAAAGTCAAACGCTGAAAAGGCCTTATGATAGTCAAATGGCAAGTAGCAATGAGTGGGACAGGACTGCAGCCCCACACGGTATGTACAAATCCCATTTGTCAACCATAATTTTGTATTTTCATAATCTTGTGCCTTTCTTCTCCCCTGCAAAGATTTATACCAAATTGTTCATTGAATCTTCGATCAATTAATTGATCTAACAATTGATTTCAATGCCCCTCTTCTACTTCTCTCGTTTGTCACCGGATCTTGAAGAGTTCTACTTCGTTGATTCGGAGTCTCACGGTCCAATCAATGGCTGAAAACCATCCATCCCATCTTCAGAATTCGAATCCCGCTACCAAAACCTTCCAATTCCCCTCAAATCCTGCTTGGATTACATTTCCTTCGTCACCTTCAAGTACTCAGTACACAAAGACAAGCTCATCCACCTCTTGCTCGCACAAGGTCTAGTACCCGAAACACCAGGCAAAATCATGGAAGAATCCGCCGAAGCAGTTCTTCAGGATTTGATTTCCCTCGGAATGCTTCGTCGGGATTCTTTAGCGCTCGAAGAACTCGAAGTCAATGACAATTACAAGGAGCTTTGTCTAGTTCAGGTTCAGGAAAATGATTTCCTTGCTAAATCGGTCAATTCCCCTGTGTTTGCGTGAATATACACCGAAGGAAATGAAACCCCCCCCGAATTCCATGGCCTTCAGATTCGTTCGTTGTTCATCATCAATCGGTCGGATCAAGGCCTTTCGAGGGCTTACATGGAAAAGGTTTTCAGATTGGAATCTCTAGTTGTATTTGATTTGGAGGGAATTGTGGAGTGTTTTCCTGAAGGGGTTGAAAAGTTGGTTTTCCTCAGGCTTTTGGGGTTGCATAGGACGGGACTCGATGAGCTTCCCCCGAGTTTGTTTAGTCATCAAAATTTGCAGACTTTGGATATAGGAGTAATCATGCTCAGAGATCGGCACGAAATACCTGAGAAAGTTCTGGAAGCTAAAAACCTGAGGCACCTATTGGTGTCTCATGATTCTAATGACCGTGAAATTTCGGTTCCCAAGGGGTTTGGGTCGTTGGTGAATTTGCATACTTGTGATGGTTTGTACGGTGGAAATGGGAGTGCTAGTGAATTGGGGAATTTATTTCATTTGAGAAAACTCGGGCTTAAGCGAGTGGCTGATGATCATTCTGATGAACTCACTGAGGCAATCTCGAAATTGACAAATCTCGTGTCATTGTCATTAGAAGCCGAAGGAAGTACTTTCAAAGGAACCCTATTCCCCGAAATAGAAAAATTTCGTCCCCCGAAGCTTCTTCGGGATCTTAGCTTATATGGTGGACTCGTTGAGATTCCGAGTTGGGTTTTTTCCATGGAAAATTTGACCGAATTGTACTTGTTTTTCTCGAGGCTAAATGAAAAGCAAATTTCGGTCCTTCAGGTTCTTCCGAAGCTGAAACATTTAACTTTGTGGAATGCTTGCACTGCGAAGTACTTGAGCAAAGGATTTTGTGATTTGGGTGGGTTTAAAGAGCTCAAAACTCTCGAAATTGCATCGAATAAACTTGTGGACTGGAGTGAGGTTGTGGATGGTTCGTTTCCGAGATTAAGGTTTCTTACTTTTCGGAATTGTATGATGTTGAAATTTCTTCCCGAAGGTTTACAGAACATTTTGACTCTTCGATGTTTGTGTATATTTCCTGCATATACCGATATTGGAAGACGGTTGTATGATGAAGAGAATTACAAGATCAAGCACATTGAGGATGTTCGGATTTATGAATTACCGAGCTCGTTCTTCGGTATAGAAGATTGAAGCTTGGTTTTTGGCTAGTTCGATTTTGAATTTGTCTACTTCATTGTATTTGAATAATAACAAAAGAATTTCTTTTTTTGTTGTATGCCATATTTTGGTGTGCTTACAATTGTTGCATTATTAGTCTTTGCAATTTGTGGGATTTGTAATGTTTTTCTCTAAAAATAACATATGCATCAAACACATTTTCTAAGTTTGATTTTTTTTTTTTTTGCCTTCCATTTACTAGGCAACGTTTCTCTTTCCTCTTTTTACATTTTTTGCCATACTTCATATTTATCATGTAGCCCGTTAATTTTTCTATATGCAGATTTGGATTTTCTTATTAGTTTAATCTTCAAAACTAGATTTGTGCTGACATATTTTTTGACATTTTTTTCTTACTAGTTAATTGAAAGAGAACTATGAAACAACTATTAGGAAACTATAGAACAACTATAAGATATCTATTACAGAGCTATAGGATCAAACTATAGAAGAATAGTTTGTAATCATCTCTATAAACCAATCAAGCACTATCCATTCATTTAACAGACCAGAGCTGCATTTCACTGAGAGCTGAACGCTCGAATCTGGATCAATGTTACCGAAACCGGGGCAATCCGAATCCAGCACAGTAATGAACTAATAGTATATCATATTTACAGTAAAGAAGAGAAGACAAGAACCGAAAGATTAATACCACCACATATACAATAATCACAAAACGAATCTAACTTTCTATCAACTTTATCGAAATTGTGAGGTAATTTTCTCTCTAAATCTTCCAATTTTCTTTCCTTTTTTTTTTTCTCATTTGCTATACTCTATATAGTTCTCACTACTGATGGGGACATTCATTAGGTACAATTTGAGGTTTTCTTCTAAAAACATGTTTTCGGCATCTTTGAAATATAGAATCATACATAAGATCAAACTGAACTCCTGCTCTTTCCCTATTCACTATGAAAAATATGTGATCTGCCTCCACTATCTTGTAATACCTGCATTGCATTTAAACCGAGTCAATCCGGGTCAAAAGGAGGTTTATCGGTTTGTTGAAAAAGATGCAGAAAAAAAAAGAGTTGTAACTAACCACATTCCGGGTTTCAGATTTTGACAATCCGAATCATTTGCAACGAATTGACTTGGGTGTTCGATGGGGACCCGAGGGTGTGTCGATGATATTGTGTTCAACACTCCATCGTTGTCTTGCCAATCTTCATCCCTGCACATTCACATCAAATCAATGAGCTCGATGAAAAGACCAATTTACCCCTTCGACTTAGCTCGCAAGCAAAGTCATTTCCTCGAAACTCGGTGTCCATTTGGTTTTTCGGCATGTCGATTTTTGTTACAAAGCCGAAAAATGAATCAGCTTTTTGCTCGTATAATTTCAAAGTGGCCTTTTCTTTGCCTTCTTAACATGACGCATTTGACCCTTTTGCCCTTCAGCATTAGCTCCCCCGAGGGGCAAAACGGTCAAATGTGATCCATTGAACAGAAAGCCGATATGCACGAAAGGAAAAATCGGTTAACATTACATGTTTTCTCTTTGTACTAATATGCATTAAAGGAGCAATACATGTTTGCTCTTTGTACAAACTTAATTTCAAATGACAATTTCGAAACTAAATCGATTCTACAAGCCGGAATTGGAGGGTAAAGATTCACCCTCAATTTCTCTCAAACGAGTACAAACACGAAAAATGAACAAACCAACACACCTGTATCCTTTGTATGGAGGCGAAACATCAGAAGGGAAACTCCAAGTAGCCATTTGCAACACTCTAATGAACAGCAACGGATGAATCCCGAGAATCGAAGAAGGGACGGTGAAACCGAGTACTTTTTTAGTTTGTTTTGTAGCATAACTAAAATAGTAAGTGTTCGGAAAAGTCTGAAGATGATGATTGAGTTCCATAGACCCTTGAAGTGTAAGATCAGGAAGAATCCAATCTCTCCACAAGTTCCCCATAGGCAACGGATCAAACCCGAAATTCTGATTTTCTCCCTCGACATGTTGAAATGGTCGAACCCGAAATTGTAGTAGGATTTCAGCCAAGGTAGTTAATCCAGTCATAAATTATTACTCCTAGCCTCATAATTTGAAGCAGGCATATGGGTTTCATGGTTTTTCCATCTTCAGGCCTAAAATGTAAAGGGTCAATTAGTATGATTTCAAAAGTTCAAGGACTAAAATGCAAAATTGTAATACTTACTGCATTCCATCAAAGTAGGTTCTTGTAGTGCCATTGAAGGCCCCGGATAAGGATGTGAGGCTCAATACCCAATTCTCATTGGTATTTTCATACCCTTTAAAAGCCTGAAAATTGAAAAAAAAAACACATAAAAACAATCAAAACAAGAAACTTTCAAGACGAACTCTTACCTATTTGGTATTTAACTTATTGAAATTGTCGTTTTGTGGTGTCTGAACTATTCAATATTTTCCTTTCTTTAGCGCTCGGACCATTCAATTTTACTAAATTAAATGTCTATCGAATTATACATAAAAGTAAATACAAATACCATTAGTTGTACTAGTGTAGCATGAATATATTTTTGTTCAATCATGGATCATTAAGTTGTCATATGACATTTTGATAACCGAATACGCAAAGTGAAGCACCAAAAAGGCATTTAAGTTATAGAGCAAAACCCGAAAAGGTATTTAAACTGAATATCCAGTAGATTTGATTTTTTTTCAAGCAAATTAGATTTTCAAATTTACCTTATCAGCGAGCATTTGTTGCAGAACTCTAACAACCTGAGCTCCAGCTGAATGCCCCACAAAATGAATTGGATGTTCTTCATCCCACTCTGGATAATTCCCTAAAACCCCAAAACAAACAAAATCTTTCACAATTTGCCCCAAATTTCCAGACTTTTTTTCAAATTAAACCAGAAATCACTGACCCTTTTCATAAATCCCGCCCAAATTGAGAATGCCCACAAGCTTTGCTGTGTTCTTCGCCATAATCAACTCGCCCCCCTTTCAAGTAATAGAACAACTCCCTTGCCCTAAATTCAAAAATCCAATTAAAAAAATCCAAACTTTACCAAATCAAAGGCAGTATTTGATCATAAAGTTTGAAACTTTAATTAACCCGCCGCCTATCATATATGCTAGCTAATAAACCCAAATTCAAAATCCCATTACAAAAAATCCAAAAATTGACCAAATAAAAAGGCACTAAATGACCATAAAGTTTGAAACTTTAATGACCTTACTTATCATAAATGCTGGTCAATGAACCCAAATTCAAAATCCCATTACGAAAAATCCAAAATTCACCAAATAAAAGGCACTAAAGGATCATAAAGTTTGAAACTTTAATGAACTTACCTATCATAGATGCTAGTTAACGAACCCAAATCAGGAACCAAGACTTTTTCATCCTTTTTCTCAGCTCCAGCAAAATATGACAAACCACCCAATCTCTGCACCAAAAACCCACAACAAAAGCTTAGATTAGCCATTGAAAAAAACCCAATTTGAGAATGAAATTAGGGGAAAATCCCATTACCCCTTTGCCAAATCCAAAAATGCCATGAACTAGAACAATAGGAGGAAGATCATTTGACTTTGTTTTTGAATGAGAAATGTCTTCTTCTTTGGTTACAATGTTGGCATTTGGCTTCAAAAACCACTCATTTAAGGCATTTGAAAGGTCCCCAGCTAAAGCTGTGCTGAAAATGTAAAACCCATATAGCATATGAACTAAAGTGCTCACATAGAGCTCTGTTAGTTGCAGAGCAGAAACCCCCCATTGTATCATTTTCAGTGACTGAACAAGAAATTGAAGGATTTTAAAGAAGAAGAAGAAGAGAGTTTGTTTTCAAACCCCACCAAACAAATCCCTCCTTTATATGATTTGAAATCATACAAGGGGACAATAGAGGGTTTAAAGAAAGAAAAGGCAAGTCTTTTTCTTTCCTTTTCTCTCCTATGTAATTTGATGTTTATACAAGTAAAAGTGGTATTTAGCTTGAAATGGAAGATGGAGCTTCGGAAATTGGATTTCGTGCCTCAATTTTCTTGTTTCTTACCTTTTAATGACCAATGGGACAAAAAGCTCACACCTTTTCAATTGTTAAATAAAAGAGAAAAAAAATGTGACAAAAACTTTGATAGTAAATTATTATTTCAAAAAAATAAATTTAAGAGTTTTCGATCTATTTCTATAAAAGATTAAAATAAATTATACAAGGCTAAAATATATTATTGTATAAAAAATTTAGGGTAAACATAAAAAACATACTCTGTGATTTTACATTTTTGCAAAAACATCCTTAAGGTTTCTTTTTTTTGCAAAAACATACCTAGTGGTTTCAAAATTTTACAAAAACATGTTTCTTAAAATTTTGAAACCACATTTAAAAAGGTAATTTTCTCCATTTTGAAGTGAAATTTTGCAGGTTTCTTTATAATAATAAAATACACATTAATAATAAATTTGAGATTTTTTGAGAAATTTTGATATTTATTTTAATTAAAAATAGATCATAACTTTAAAAAATCTTAATAAAATAAAACAATTATGAAAATTACTGGAAATTTAATAAATAATTCATAAATAATATAGTTAGAATATATGAATGTTAAATCTATTAAAATAACTTGTGTAACATTATTGAATCTATAATTTTTCAAAAACATACCTTATGATTAGCCATTTTTTGTAAAATTTTGAAACTTCAAGG
>CAOJBJ011343068.1:0-10737 GCA_948291685.1 Euphorbia celastroides | reverse complement strand
TTTTGCCGGAATTAGGTACTACGCGTTTCCTGGGTGTCAGGTGCATCATTCCGTGTTTTCCTTCGCGCCTCCCACTTTTTCAGAATGCATTAAATGTGCGCTTGTCTTTTCCTCAGACCGCATTAATGTGATGTACTTCTTATTGGAAATGGACAGCTGGACATAAGACAAAACTAATTTTTTGTGTCAGCGCTCATGTCCTTATCAGCGGCATTTCTTCTCAGTGAGCTTTTCCAATATGCTTCATTGCGTGACTTCTTCCGCTGAGAGTTCCTTTAAGCCAGAGCAAAACGACTTTCAGCGAGTTGTTCCTTCAGCGAGGCTTTCGGCATCAGCGAGACTGGTCCAACAAAAAGAATTTACTTTATAAGAGTTATAACATAAAATTATATAAAACTATAAATGCATCAATTGTTTGTAATAGTTTGGTGATAGAAGAAGTGCTTCACAAGCAAGAAGTCTTAAGTTCAACACCAACCACCAATAAATTATTTTTTTTCTAATAAGAGAACTAACAAACCGGGATGAGTTGAACCGACCGGTTTCAGGTCAAACCGACTGATTCATCCGAACCTGATCGGACTAGGAGACGGTTCTGGTCAAACCCGGTTCGACTGGCCGGTCCTGTTTAGGTTTCATAATTATGATTAAAAGTAAAAAATCGGAGATCAAAACTAAAAATGGTATACTTATTTACATACAAATTATAAAAAAAAATGGTATACCTATTTTAAAAGAAAAATTAAATCGGTATATCGATTTTATATTAAAGTAAAAATCGGTATACCAAACGTAAAAGATATGGTATACTAATTTTGATTACCAATTTTAACTTCACTATGCCAATTAAAATTTTGAAAAAAAAAGTTTCGAAAATATATTAATATGGATTTTGTTTAAAAGATAAAAATGCACAAACAAAATATTCTAAAGACTCGTGTCGAAAAAATTAACAGTTTAAGAAATATGATACTTTTAAATTTTAGAATTCAAATTAATTAGGAGAGAAATAATGAGGGTCACCCCCTTATCATTTATGTATTACTAAAGAGATTTATATATTCTTAAAAAAAGTTAATCATATTTTGGTATACCTAAATCTCACTTAGTTTTTAGGACATCAATGACAATCGCTCAAATCTAAAGCATTTGATTCATCAATATCCATTAGGCATTCGTGTTTATATCATTTATATTCTGCCAAATGCATATTTGGCCCTTGAAGTTAGGTATTTTTTTTAAATGCTCTCCTGAAGTTATAAACTTCAAATACAACTCCCTAAAACTGGTAAAAACGCCCACTTTAGCCTCCTCAGTACCATGTCATATCGTGAATAGTTTGATTTTTAAAAATGTCAATCTCTTTTCTTTTATCTCTCCATTTAGATTGTGACACGTAGCATTGAGGGGGGTTGAAGTAATCGTTTTGTCAACTTCATGAAGATCATATGCACATTTTGCCAACTTTATAGGGCTTGCTTTGACTCCTATAAATTTAGGGGAGCATTTAAAAAAAAAATACCAACTTTAAAGGGCTAAGTATACATTTGACCTTTATATTCTACTATTAGATACTATTGTTTTCTTACGTGATTACTTTCTCCAATACCACAAAATATTAGAGAATGAGTTAGAATGTAATTTGAGAAAAAAAAAATTTGGTTATGGATAAATAGTTATTTTTTAGTAGTGGCCTCTAGTTTGTAATAGTTGAAATTTACAACTTTAAGTCACAATATGTCGTTGCGAACTAGAAATCAAACATTTTTATTTGCCATGACTATTAGAACCGATTTAGATCGCGCATCTAATTATATTGGATAAGTTTCTTAATCAGAATTTTACGCAATCACGAGAACTTGAACTCGAGACCTTGTTCAAGTGATACCAAATTGTTCAATTTTACAAGTGAATATATATATATATATATATATATATAAGACAAAAATATTACAAGTTTCAAAATACAACTCCAAGTCCCTTGTTTTGACGCTTGAAACGCAATCATAACGAAATAAAGTAAGATTCACACAAGATTTCCTAAGAATCTCTTTTTCAAAAAAAAAAAATATGATATTCTTAATTATCCAAATAATTATTCTTATTGCAATCTAGCCAAGTATATATCATAACAATTAAGCTTCACATGTGGTTTATAATAAAAGCGAAGCAAGATCTTCCTTATGGATAGCGTGCTGTGTGTTAATATAAAAATCAAATCCAGCTTGTACCTGGTTTTGGTGATCATTTGGAGAATACTCTTTTCTTTTCCTAAGCGATGCAATATTAATATTAGAAATTATGCTACTTTACCAATTGGCATCAAAGACAATACAATCCTATCCAAAAGACGGATAGTGGGAAATTCTTTGCACTTTCTTATGTGTTTCAATCTTTTATTTATTATTTTTATATATACTTGCTTTTGAAATTGTGTGCACAGCAATTACCACTATAGAGATTGATATGTTGGATTTGGATTTTATCAACTTTTGATTCATCTTCGAGTGGGTCCAAATAGCACACATGGGTTCAACTTCAATCTCTTGTAGTTATAAGTTTGTTGATATGAAGATCTTAATAGATATAAAAGTAGTGATACGTATAGGATTGTGATCTTTTGACTAAAGCGTCCAAAAAGATATGTTTCCGATAAATAATGCATTAATAACATTACCTAAATGTCTAACAAGGCTCCAACACAAAACGGGATGAGATAAGGTGTACGCAGGTTTGCCCTTGTGACAGCAGAGAGTTTGTTTTTTTTAGTAATAAGAAGACATTTTTGCTTAAATTGTTGATTGTAAAGTTGAAAATTAACGGAGATAAGGTTTGGTTTCATGTTGGTTCAAATCAACACCCAATTGGTTGAGTTAAACGAGTAACTTAACTCCTTTCAGCATCATCCCATAAATTGAACTTCTACAAGGCCTGAATCAGAATCAGTCGACCTGCGAATTGAATACCATATAGCAAAGCGAATAGAAATTAATTTGAATAGATATAAAAAAAAACAGAGAAATGCACGGTGGAAAAGTGAAGAAAAATTAATAAGCGAAAACAAAGGCATTAAAATGGACCCAAAATCGATTAAGAAAAAGTGATTTCAATAAAAAAGCATTTTATTTTATTTATCGAGACGCGAGAGAAATTATCCAAAACTAATTTACCTGGAACTATTTTATTCATATCGTGATACTGCTCAAACGATATAAGACCATGAATCAATTTAACATCCGTACAAGCGATTGAAAACAAGCATGAAAAAAGCTGCAATCGGTTCAAACTAGGAAAACAGCACACCGAAATATAAAAAGAGACACAAAAATAATGTATTAGACTTGATAATCAATTGATAGTATTAATATAATATATACCAAATTAACAATTGATTGAAGAAAATTGTCCTTAACACAAACCTAGCTATATAAAATATGACCAGACAGTATAACTAATAGAAACAAATATCCGAAAAAAAAATAATGAAATTGTGGACACTTTTTTTTTAAATTGCTTCATAATGAGCTTACATTAACATTCTTATCCCTCCCAACCCGAATGTGGACTCGAACCTGCGATCTCTAGGATCACAGATTCAGTTGTTAATTACTAGGCTACAATCTTTTCCACTACTGTTTTTAAATATACTTTACATATCATCTTTACACAGCAATTATAGATTCATTACATATGGAGTATTTGTATTAAATATTAATAAAAGGGTATTTTAACCAAATATTCCATCCCATGGTCCCAATTTAGCCCAATACATCAAAATAATTTGGAAACTATTGTTTTAGGCTCTTTTTCTTAAACCAGTTTTGGCACTCCTTCAACACCATAGCTGCGATAGAGTTCTTCTAACAGCAACTAAGAGTTGTCGGTAATCTAACATTATTTGTTTATTCTTTAATTCAATCATTTGGATTCCCTGCTATGTTTTTACTGGTGAAATCGGTATCCTTTTCTTCTTTCTTCAAGCTTTGTTATTTGTACTTTATTAACAACAAAACAAAAAAAAATAATCGGTCATTTACTAAGTCTGGAAAAATGCTGTGAGTTCAAAGTGGTAGGGATGGATAAGAGGATTGAAATCTAGGTCCAATAAAAGACAATCGACCCTTTTGAACCACACTCATCGGGAACATGGATGAGCCATGTTTATTAGAGTATATTTCTTATACGTATAACGCTTTTTAGTATAGATAGAATTCATATATTACAAGTATTTCTTTTTTTTAACTCTTTTTTTTTTGTCAAATTTTCTACCAACAAATAAAATAAAACTAAAACTAAAAAGTAAATGATAGATACAATTCTAACTTCAGCAAAAGCTAGTGATCCAAATATCGTCCCTCTGCAATCCCAACAACACCACAACTGTATCGACTAGCTCTCTTTGGCTATCGACTTCCTCGGTCTCGTAGTGTCGAAAAGACTCCAATACGAACTTTGTGTGGTAGAAAGAAAAGTTTTGTTTTCCATCTTTCAATCGATTCTAGTGGCCGGAGCGGTTGGAGTCGGACTTCCGGTGCTCGGAAAAGTGATTCCGGCGTTGCAACTGGAGAAGGATGTATTCTTCGTCTTCAAAGCATTCACTGCCGGCATGATTTTATTGACGGAGTTTATCCATGTATAGGACACCTTTGAAAGCCTAACGTCTCCCCTAATTAAACGAGAATCCGTGGAAAAATTTTCATTTCATGGGATTTGTGATGATGGTGTCGGCCATTGGAACTCTGATGATCGACTGTTTTGCGACTTCTTATTTCAGCAATCGGAAGAAGAAAGCCTTGTACAAGAGATAAACTCTAATAATGTTATCGTTTGCTTCTTATTTTCTCTTCTTGTCTCAATTTTCTTTCCATGCCTTCTCTCAATTTTAAATTAATTTATTTTGCTTCGTGTATGACACATCCATTCATCCATGAGCCTTTAGCTACCGTCAAACAATTAATCGAGACAGAGAATGGTGTCAACTCCTTCAGTTTCTTTTTATTTTTGATAATAAAGGGCATATATTCAAACAATTACAACATAAACCCATACACCCAAAAGACAATAACTAAGCCAATCTTCTACTAAGAGAAGAAGGCGTACCACATAGGGTAGAGAAAAAGAAAAGAGAAAGACCACAAAGGGCAAAAAGATCTACCCCCATAAGGGAAAACACAACAACAACAAAGCTATCAGATCTAAAGTTTATTTTCCAATCAACCTGAAATCTCGACCCCCACAGCCGTAGACCTTCAAGATTGGCACAAAAAGACCAGAAGCTCTTGAACTCATGTCTTAGATTTGAAGAGATCATTGAAATAGAGCGAAGATTCGTAGATCTACGCCAAAACCTGCCTAGGCAAAGATGAGCAGTAAGTATGGCACATGAAAATGGTGTTCCCTAAGAGCAGATCTGAGTAATCTTGACCGGATCGGTGTAGATCTAAGCTGAAAGAATAGAAAAACCTCAAACTGTTGGAGAACAAAACAAGATCAAAGACAAAATAAGGAAAAGAAAACCACAAAGAATAGATGAGATGGGGAGGATGAGATGAGATGGTGAGAAGGAGGAAGATAGCTTCTTCCTTCCCCTTAAAGACCGATTTCTTTTGGGAGCTTCTAGAGAGAGAAGAAAGAAGAGAGAGAGCAACCTCAATCTTCAAAAGATTTCAAACTCTCCTTCGGTTTCACCACAATGATGGTTTACAACACCTATAACATTTTTATAAATTTATAACACATGTTATAGTATTTTTTTTAAAAAAACATGCTATAGGACTTATAACAATGTTATAGGACTAATAACATTTTTATAGGACGGTTAAGTACATAATAAAGAAAATTCAAAAAAATTGTTTGTAAGAAATATATCGATAAGATAAAAATAAAACGACCAAAATATTTTAAAGAACCGAGTTGAAAAAATTAACGATTTGGAAGATACAACGATTTTAAGTTATGAAATCAAGTCAGGCCATGTTCCTTAGGACTGGAAGTAGCTAAAGTGAACTGAACTAGACTGAATTTATTGGAGCTGAACTGAATTTGTTAAAGTTGAACTGAACTGAACTAATTAAAGCTGGGCTAGACTGAATTGAATTTTCTTAAAGCTGAACTAAACTGAACTTATTAAAACTTAATAGAACCTAAATAATATAAATGTGTGATATCACTTTATTAAAAAAGTACACAATATAAAAATAATTAATAAATTAATTAAATTTACAGTAGCAATTATATATATCAATTAATAAAAAAAGTCTAAATAACAAGCAAATTCATGGTATTAGGTACATTAATACTAAAAAATGACCAACTTTTAATTTTGTTAAAATTTATGTTTATGTATTTTTTTATTCATTTAGTAATTAACAACTTTATTATAAACCATATATATTAAAGAATGTTGTCAAAAATGATAATAATATACTAAAAAATGTGTTATGTGCAAATGTATATTAATTTTTTATGGGTTAGTAATAAGTAAACAATAGTTATTACAAATTTATTTTTATTTATCTTCATTAATTATTATTATTATTATTATTATTATTATTATTATTATTATTATTATTACTTTTTCAAAGCTCAATTAAATAGTTATTACTTTATTTAATCTTAGCTTTTAAATTATTCAAATATCCACTTTTTATCTTCTCATCCATCCATGTGACAACCCCTCTTACAGCACAATCTCTTTATTAATTAATTTGAATTTCAAAATTTAAACTTGTCATATCTCTCAAACGGTTGATTTTTTTACTCGATTCTTTAGAGTATTTTGTTCGAATTATTTTTATCTTTAAAATAAAATCCATATTGATATATTTTTGATAAAAAAATATCTCAAAATTTTCTTGTTACACAATGAAACCCGTATAGCATCATATAAAATATGTTATAATATATATAACATCATTATATAACATATGTTATAAAAGGTGATATATGTTATATATGCGATAACACGTTTTTAGATTAAATTACAATACATCAAACCAACAGTTACATCAAAATTTTGATTTTTTGTAATACTATATGATGTTATACAATTGTTATACGATGTTACACCATGTTATACAATGCTATATGATGTTATGTCAAGTTATATCATCTTTTAAAAACCAAACCACTCCCAATTGGTTCGAGATCTACAATTCAAAACTCAACAAAAAAATTACCTTCCTAAAGTCGCAAAACATGAAAACAGATTTCTTCATTCATTTTCCAAACACAAAAAAAAAGTAATCAATGGAACGGTTAGAAAAGAAATCCTAGAACAGCCACAAGGATTGAAACACAAGAGTTCATGAGAAACCGAACATTGTTGCCAAAAACTATAATAGATAGCAATAATAAACTGAGGAAAGCAACAAGAAATCATGTTGAAACAAAAGATGAAATTAAACAAGAGCTCATAAAAGAAAAAACGGGGAGGAACAGAACCACGTTGAACCAACCCAACAAAAAAATCCACAAAAAGGACAAACAAAAGAAGCCAAAAGAAGGAGCAGGAGACTTTAGTGGCGTAAGAAGCAAGAACGAGATCCGTATGGAGAGAGAAAGAGAGGGAGGAGCTACACTACAAGAAATTTGGCATTTTATGACACCCTAAAATCATCACGAAAACATGTTTTTTCGTCACCTGAGATAAAATATGACGAAATTTCATCGTCGCTGGCTTCGTCATAGTATGTGCGTCGTATTTTGTCTTTGTGACAATTTATTAATTCGTCACCAAATTTCTATTTGTACATGACAATAAAGTATGTTAGTCACTATAGTTTTTTTTGGTTCGTGACAATTATTTCGTCACATTCTTAATATTTTGTAGTCATTTTTTATCCTCTTTCGTCACTAAAATTCAATGTTTAAATTACTAATAATTTAATTTGTCACCAAAATATGCAGTTATGGCGACAATTTCAAAATAAATACGGTACTTACAAAGTTTTACCGACAAATTTAATTGTCATAAATGATACACAAGTTTGTCACTATAATGTTTAATTTTGTCACAATATAGGAACAATATGTGACATATAAAGTCGTCATCATATGCATACTTGTTGTGACGTTTTAATACGTCATTAATATTATCCGAATAGATGTATGATTCTTGACAATTTTTATCGTTATAGGAGATTTACCTTTCATGACAAAACATTTATTGTCATTAAATAATAAGTGTGACAATAGTTTGTGTCATCTTGAAAATAATTTAGTGGCAATTAATAACATTTTATGACTGTCTCTAATTGTTGAAATAAGTCAAAAATTTGCTTAATAACACATGAATGCGTCATAAGTAATATCTATAAAAATTGTACACAAACGTAAAAAGGAAGTCAATATATTAATATCTAAGTTGTGAGCAGGCGAACCTTCTTTTCCCCCACCGTGATTCCCCAGCCGGCGTTGAGAGTTGCCAGTTTGTGAGTGGGTTCGAAAAGGATTTACTACCATGGACCTAGAGGGCGGACAGGGGTCACCTATCACGGCACATACTCGCAGCGAGAGGGAGATCTTGCGTCAGAATCGAGCATGTGCCCACACATAGAGGTCTGACTACCTCGTGTCTCGCACTAAAGGACATTAAACTGGCTATGATATGCCAAAACATTTGGTTTAAGAAGACAATCGAAAACTATTGCTTAATAGCAAATCATTTTCATAAAACAGTTTGGAGTCGCCACTTGGTTCAGCTTACAACCTGGAAATTAACAGAGAAATGGGTTCGGGCAAAATTTTTACTGATGACATCGATCCAACATTAACAATGACATATCATAAAATAACTCACATTAGTGTGTATACCTAGGGCATGTTTTATTACATTCTTGCTTTATATACCTTGCGCAATTTAAACAGTGTATGGTTCAGAGATACTTACAGAGTATCCTTAAGCTTGTTCACGATAGAGAAATCCGGAATCATGAACACATGCTTTATGATGCAATCAATCAATGCAATAAAAATTGGGCGCAATAGCCAAGAACCCTCGGTTTACCTTTCCTTGTGGTTGGGTTTTTCCTTTGGGCCGGTTTGGGACCGATTGTATTGGTTAGGAGAACTTCGATAGCACTCCAGGTAGTGTTTTGACAATGTCCGAACTAGGAAAGACCTTAGTTTCGATAGAATCTCGACAGGGCCGATGATTCGAAAGACAATCCCAAGCTATAGAAGGCTATAGAAGGGTATAAGATGTGAAATCTCCAAGAATTTTGCCAGAGTTTCAGGAGGATTTGGTTTAGGGAAGGTCGTAGAACGGATCCTTGACTATCCTAATAGTGGTTTGCCCGAGATTATGGGCTTGGAGTGAAGTCGGTCGATGCCCAGGTACTAGGTCTTTCGACAGTTTCGGGATCGGTTTTCCGGAGGAAAGACTCGATCGGAAAAAGGCTACAATTGCTTTGGAATGGCTTAGAAAGGCTTAAGTATAAATGTCATCAAGTTTCGGGATGTTTCAAAACTTGAGAGGTGCTTTGGAATGGTGGAAGGAGAGGCCTTTTTATAGGCATCTCGGTGTTGTAATTTAGTCGATCGGCTAGTTACACCCTAGACTGAATCTAGCTGATCGACCAATTCACACCTATGTGTAGACTATATGTTATCTAGCCGATCGGCCAAATTGCACCTTCTAGCAGTTGACAAGTGTCAATCATCTAGGGCGTCAACCAACCATCAAATGTACAGGGTACTTTGACTTTCTCTTAAAATTCTTTCGGGAGAATTTTGTACAGTTTTATGGGTTTTTCAGGATTAAGATTTGAAACATTTGAGTGGAATTTAAATTCCAGACATTTCTGGAATTTTTGGGAACTCCAGGGCATTTCTGGAATTTTCGGAAAATCCAGGGTTTTTGAACATTATGGAGTCAGGGCTCTAGGATCATTTCAGAATCAGGGTTTCTGGACATTACGGAGTCAGGGCTCCAGGGATCATTAAGAATTAGGGATTCTAGACATTTCAGAGTTAGATCTCCATGGATCATTGGGAATCAAGGATTCTGGACATTTCAGAGTCTAAGCTTTATGGTTTTGAAGACATTACGGAGTTAGGGCTCCAGACATTTTGGGAGTCAAGTTCCAGAGTTCTCGGATGCACAATCGGTCTTCTGCCGGCTCCGTCAGAATTTCGCCCATACTTGGAGACAGGTTAAACATTTCATCATCGGGCTGGGTGGACCGTGCTCACAGTTTGCCCCTCATGCGCAGAACTTTTATTAGAAGACAGTTAAAAGTTATGATGCGCGACCAGTGAGTGCGGTCTAACTGTCGCACAAAACAATTTTGTAAAACAATTTTTTTTTAAAAAAGACAATTTTCTGAAATAGATAAATCATCGAAATCCGCTGGGGATTGTGCCATCTGTTGGTCCGCTATGTATCCGTGCAATTTTGAAAAATTTTCCACTGGAGAAATACATTTCAATATCCACTGGAGATAAAACATTTGTTTCCTTGGGAAACGTGCAGTGGTCCTATCCGCTGGGGAAATTTGGACGTGACATTCAATAGAGTTGGGAAACGTGCAGTGGTCTGATCCATACTCGGGTTTTTGACAAGTTTCTAGAGGGGCTACGAGTTGACTAATTTGTGATTCGAACTCGAAAAGCGCACCAACTAGGCTATGCATCAGTGAAATTTCAAAAAATGTGATTTTTGAAAATTTTGGTCCACCCATCTTTGAAAAATATTTTTTATGCATAAATGAAAAATTCGGGCATCGGAGATGTCCC
>CAOJBJ011342992.1:0-15945 GCA_948291685.1 Euphorbia celastroides | reverse complement strand
AATTCGGTATGCAATTCAAAATTAAGACTCTTAAATTAAATTGACAGACAGAAACCTTCGAAAGGATCGAATAAGGACTGAGAGATTAAGAAGAAGACTAGTGCTCCGAATAGTCTGGGGTCTGGAATACTGAGGTAGAGGGGGACTATTTATAGTCGAAAATGAGTTGAAAAAAGGAAGAATACTGAAAATCTGGTGCCAGGGCGCCGAGGCTGGCGCCATGGCGCCATGCCTGGCACCGGCGACTCTAGCGCCGGCGCCGGCGCCGGTGACGCTGGCGCCAGCGTTATGTCCGGCGCCATGGTGCCAAGCCCGGGCGCTGGCGCTAAGGCCGGCGCCATGGCGTCAGCTCTGGCGACGGCGCTATGGTCGGCGCCTCGGCCGCTGCAGGCTGGGAGGAGCTCGTTCGGTGCAATTTTTTGCGTTTTTCACGATTTTCGGGAGTTTCGGACCTCCGAAAATAAATCCGAGGTCAGTTCTATGATTCTCGTTCCGTTGTGGACGTTTTGAGTGGTATATTAGCACGCTTCTGGAGACTTTTACCAGAGCTGCGTTTTGTACTTCGACTAGCTTTTTGGTGCCGGAAAATCGAGTATTCACACCTCCTCAACATCTAGATGAAGATCCGCTTGAGGACTTAATGTACGATAGAACCACTAATCCTTACATGCACATCATCAAATTCACCAACTTGTTGAACTCTTAGGGCTTACACAGGTTGAGGTGGACATTCATTTTCCCTCTAACACTCAACGGAGCTGCATGGGCATGGTTGTTGACTCTCAACATAATACAAGAAAGGGTTTGGCCAAATTGGTCAAGTCATTTCTTACACGATTCTCATGCAACTATACATCCTGTTGGGATTTACAAAGTCCTCAAGTGAAAATGATAGCTGCCGATGGAGGGGCAAACTTGATCCAATTCCCTCCGTGGATCGAGAAATACATGGCTAAACAGAATTTTACACCTGAAAAGTTCTTGGTAAGCAAAACCAAGGCCCTCCTTTCTTTGACCTGGAAGTTGGGGATAACAGCAGAGTTGGTTTAGGCCATGAGGAGCGCAAGAGCACTAAAGGAAATCGCTCAATTCAATTTACACCTTTGCTCCAAGGAAGGTTGGTCGTTTTGATGGCACACCTGAGCCGATTAATGTGAATGGGAAGATAGTCCCAGGCTTCGAGATTTTCAATGATGTGATCAATTTCATGGGCGAATCTAAACCCATGGGAACATTCAAGAAACCGAAGTGTTCGTGCTTGCTGAACGCATGGAGAAGTTCATGGATGAAGAACCACCTAAGTGCAAATCTCTCAGTCTTACTGTTATTGCTGAGATCATTGCTAGACTTGCCAGGATGAAGAAACAAGCTGAGCAAGAAGGGCAGAAAACAGTGTCACTTTCTGAAGAGCAAGAGAACGAGTTAGCCGACGATTTGGATGGCATTCTCAAGATTGAAGACAAGATGGAGCCGAAGAAAATGGAGGAAGATAACAGTAGTGATGATGATTATGTAGTGTCTATTTCATCTGTTTCTTATGTAACCAAGTTTTATTCATCAATGAAATCGTCTTTTGCTTACTTGTGTGATGTTTATCCTGATGGTTTTGTGCATACATATAAACATTCTTTCAACGTATTTAGCATTCATGACAGTTTTTTAAATAAGATTAACTTGAAACTGATGATAATCCAAAATTAGTCTACATTTTGAATGACTTAACTCATGAGGAAAGGAGATAAATGGTAAAAATATTAGAAAAGCATGTAAAAGCCTTTGCCTGGTCTTATGACGACATCCCAGAAGTCGATAGGGAAATTTCCGAATACAAGATCCCTACTAAACCAGGATGCAAGCTAGTCAAGTAGAAATTGAGACGATTGCGACCTGAATGGGTCGAGAAAGTGAAAGAAGAGATGATCAAATTGATTGAAGCTAAGTTCCTCAAAGTGGTCGAATATCTTGAGCGGTTACAAAACGTGGTTCTTGTTGCCTAAAAGGATGGAAGGGTCAGGGTCTGCGTGGATTACCGCGGTCTCAATAAGGCTTCACCAAAAGATGACTTTTCGCTCCCACACATTGACGTTCTAATAGATCATGCAGCCAGGGCCGCTATGTACTCCTTCATGGATGGATTCTCAAGGTACAATCATATTCTCATGAACATTGTAGACAAGGTGAAAATAACCTTCATCACTGAATGGGGGAACTTAATGCTACTGAGTTATCCCATTTAGGTTGAAGCATGCTGGCGCTACCTACCAACGAGCAGTCACAACTCTGCTCCATGACATGATCCACAAAGAAGTTGAGGTGTACGTGGATGACATGTTGGTAAAATCCTAAACGAGGGAAGAAAATCAGGCTGTGATGGACAAGTTCTTGATTTGCATTGAAAAGAACAATTTGAGGCTTAACCCGAAGAAGTGTGGTCACCTCTAGAAAGCTGCTAGGGCACATTATGAGCCAAAGAGGGATAGAAATTGATCCCGACAAGATCAAAGCTATTCAAGAAATACCACTGCTCAAAACCGACAAGGAGGTCCGTTCCTTTTTGGGCTCACTGCAGTATGTTAGTCGATTCATCTCCCGATTGACTAGTGTGTGTGAACCCATATTCAAACTGCTCAAGAAGAATCAACCCGTTGAATGGAATGAACAATGCCAAGAACCCTTCGAGAGAATCAAAGCCTACTTGATGAACCAACCAGTGCTGAAACTGCCTATTCTGGGAAAGCCTCTCATTTTGTACTTAGCAGTCGGGAAAGGTCTATGGGGGCAATGTTGGTACAAGAGCAAGATGAAAAGAAAGAGCATTCTATCTACTACCTCAGCAAGAAATTGCTCGACTATGAAGCTCGATACACGATAATATAGAAAACTTGTGCCACCATGGTTTGGCTCACCAAGAAGCTGAGACAGTACTTCCAGTCTTACCACATCCAAGCAGTGGCTAAGGTTGATCCTATGAAGTATCTCTATGAAGCTCCGGCCTTGGCAGGCAAGTTATCTAGATAGCTGCTACGTCTCTTTGAGATCTACATAGGGTATGTGACCAAGAAGGTGATCAAGGGAAGGGCTGTAGCCGAATTTCTTGCTAAGCAACCGTTGGGACCCGAGCTCCCCGAAACACCCGAGTTTCCCGATGAACAACTCACAATGTTTGAGCAAGAGAGGAGGACATGGACTATTCATTTTGATGCAGCTGTAAACAAGAAGGCTGCTGGGATTGAAGTCATAATTGTCACGCCTGACTAAGAAATTATCCCACTAGCCAAGAGGTTAGAATTCGAAGTCACCAATAATGGAGCCGAGTATGAAGCTTGCATCTTTTGACTTAAAGCATTGTCAATCCTAGGGGCAAAGGAGGCAATCATTGGAGATTCTGCACTAGTTATCCACCAGGTCACTAGAGATTGGGTAATCAAGGAAGAATCATTATGCCCCTACATTGATTTAATATGGGAAAATATCAAAGCAATCGAGAAGTGTGAATTCAAGCATGTACCTCGAGATGAGAACCAAATGGCTGACACTTTAGCCACCCTTTCCTCTATATGGGAAGAACCTCAAGGACACCCCCATCAAGCCATTGGTGTTGGAGATAGCCCGGTCACCTTGTCACGCAACACACACGATAGTTGAGGTTTCTGAAGCAACTAGACCATGGTATTCTGACATTCTTGACTCCGTCTGTGAGTGGAAATATCCTGAAGGGGCCACCAATTAAGACAAGGATACTTTGAGAAGACTAGCCGTTGAGTATAGTGTTTGAAGGAAAACTGTTCAAGCACACTAGCAATGGAGTTCTTCTTAGATGCTTAAATGAGGAGGAAGCCAAGTCAGTCATCAAGAAGTTACATAGCGGTTCTTGCGACCCTCACATGAATGGAATGGCTCTAGAAAAGAAGGTACTCTGACAAGGACACTTTTCGCTCACTCTGCAAGCTGACTACATCAAAGAAGTCTAGAAATATAATGAATGTCACTTCATGCAGACTTGACCCATCTTCCACCATTTGAACTACATAACATGGCAACTCCTTGGCCCTTTTCAGCTTGGGGTATTGACATTATTGGAGAAGTGCGACCTTCTGCATCTAATGAGCATCGCTTCATAGTGGTGGCTATTGATTATTTCTCCAAGTGGGCTGAAGAAGAATCATATGCGAACATCAATGCTAAGAAAATGGCTAACATTTTCACCCAATTTGGTATCCCACATCACGTTGTGTCCGACAAAGGGGTCCAATTCTAAGGAGCAACCGCCAAATTGCTTGAACTACATGGGATCGAGCATCACAAGTCATCTCCATATCGTCCTCAAGCCAACAGAGCAGTAGAAGTGGCAAACAAGTCCCTCAAGAAGATCTTGGCAAAGATGGTGGTTACATACAAGGATTGGGCAGACATGCTACCCTATGCACTATGGGTTTGTATCACCATTATTCGAACCCCTATGAATCATAATCCTTATTCCCTAGTGTAGGGGATGGAAGTTGTCTTACCAGTTGAGGTAGAACTCAAGTCCATGTGGATTGCATTAGAAGCTCAAATGGATGAAGAAGAATGGGCTAAGAGTAGACATGTGCAACTGACACTGATCGATGAAAAACGGCTGAGGGAATTAGACAACCTTCAAATGTATCAACAAAGAATGGCTCGAGTTTACAATCGACGGGTCCGACACCATAGACAACCGCTGAAAGAAGGAGACCTTGTGATAAAGAAAATGAATCCTACTCATACCGATCCAAGGGGAAAGTTCAAACCAAACTAGGAAGGTCCCTCTATTGTTAAGAAAGTGATGAACAAAGGAGCATTCAAGATCGCACGCATGGACGGGAATGAATTTACCAGCCCAATCAAGCAAGACCGGCTCAAGGCTTATTACGTGTAAAGATGAAAAGCTCGATGGGTGTTGAACTGGTGATGAACGCCCATGCAAAAATTAGAGCATAGAAGAACAAAAAGAGAGAAATGGTACAGAGAGAGGTAGCTTGAAAACCTAGAAATAGGCTAGGTAACACTGTGGGTAGAGTTGTAGGAATGTAAATTACTTTTGTTCCTAAGTTAATGGGATTTAATAAAGTGTTATGCGTAGGGATGGCAATGGGTACCCGTTAAACAGGTACCCACGGGTATCCAACCCGATAAAAACCCTATAGGGTAGTCCTATTAGGGTTTGAGACGGGTTTGGGTTTTTATATCAATATCCGTGTTGGGTTTGGGACAGGTTTGGGATTGACCCCCGGGTACCCAATACCCGAACCCGACCAAACCTTCCGCCGCCATCGCCACCACCGATCAAACCTACCGCCATCATCACAACCGACACCAGCATTCGAACAACTCGCTGAAACCCCTCCCTCTTTAGATCTCGTCGGGAAATATCATCGGAAACACCATTTCACTCATCCTCTCTCATTCTCCGTGAGATATGCCGTCACCGGAGCTCTTCCCCTCCCTCAGATCTCACCGCCCACAGCCCCCTCCTTATTCCCTCAGATCTCCCGATGTCATCAAAACAGATCTGGTGAAATCCCGCTGCCATCACCTATACCAGATCTAATTTGTTTGATTGTGGAATTAAGCATCTTGAGTTTGCTAATCGTTTGTAAATTGTCAGTGATGGTGATTATGTTGTTGAATAGATGCAGGATGAATAACTTAGTTGTAAATCTCATATATTATGATGCTTTGTATGTCGGTGACTATGCTTTGTTTTCTGGTGCAAGGTTTTTTTCAGCTTAAAAATGGGTATAAACGGGTACCCGCGGGTATTCTTATTAGGGTTTGGGACGGGTTTGTGATTTACATAGAATAATTTAAACGGGTTTGGGACGGGCTCGGGTATTAGTAAAATAAATGGGTATGGGACGGGTAAGGTTGATTTTCACGGGTACCCTACCCCTTTCCATCCCTAGTTATGCGTGCTAAATTGTTTGAATGATTGTGGTTATGTTGCACTGTTTCTTGTCTAATAAGCATTCACAATAAGGATATTCATTACTATTGTAATTCCAAGTTTATTGTAATTTACCCTTGGCTTAACTAGTTCCGAAAATAAAAAAAGAAAGAAAAGAAAATGAAAATAAAGAAAGAGAAAGAGAAAAGGAAACACTCACGCAAAATTAGAGCGGAGTGAGAAACAGAGAGTTTAATGATTCGGTAAAACCCTAACGGGGCCGATCATGCGGAAATTGAAAGTACATACATAATAAGTTCATCATTCTACAGTCATCCATACGTCACAAGTCAAAAAGTCACTACTCCCAACAAAGGGAAAAGACAGAATCAAAGTAAAAGGTACTACTATCCCTCATCATCCTCAGGGGATGCACGCCTAGATACTGAAACTCCCACTAGTTCAGTCGACGCTGCAACAAAGAAAACTCTGCACGATGTGAAGCCTCATTCAGATGAAGTTGACTCTGCAAGCCATCTTCCAAAGACTGGAACGAAAGCATGCATATTAGCATTTATAGGATCATGCATCTCATTCATTCATACATGCATAACTAACTTTGTATGTACTCACCGTGAAAGCAGTAGTCTCAGTAGTAAGTAGTGTGCTAGTGCGAACCTAAAGCATGTACATCTCCTCTCCCTACTGCCGTGGAATCTGTAGAACAAGAATATCAAGCACTTAAACAAATCGAGAAGTCAACCGAATCTTTTAGAACTTACATGAGTAGCATCTAATGGAGTCACAATCATCTGAGGATCAGCAATGTATGGGGGCAAAGCAACGGTCTCTGTTGTGCGCCTGTATCTAGGCAACACAAACTCTGAAGCGGCAGGGAAAGCATAGCTCCCAGGAATGAATGGAGCCACCAAATCACTACCCGTGGAATGACTAGCATTATTAGAATAATCATCTCACTTCTGCTCCGAACTCGATGACATCGAGAGACAGTGCTAGGTGCAGTATCAACATCAACCTCAGCCTCCGACTCAGGGGCGACTCTATCAACCTAAAGAGTGAAATAAAATGTAAGAAGCAAAACAAAGTGCAAGACTATAATCAAGAAGTTTACCCGAGTAGCCGGAAGTAGGCGAGACATGTGATAAGAATAGTAGATCCGATGAAATGAGGGGACCTCCTCTCCATCTCCGAAGACTAATGCTCTCCAAGGACCACATGGGATCATATGTGCACAAAAGTAGAATGGTGGTACCTCCAAATGCACAGTCCTATCTATGAAACCCTTCTCCCAAGAGCTGTGGGACCACTTCAGTAGAGGATGAGGATCAGGGTTTGCTCTTAACCATCTCTCCATATCAGAAACATTGGAAATAGGGAAGAATCCATACTCCATAGCCCATATTTGCAAGAGTTAATGTTAGTAAGCTATAAGGGTGAAGAAATCCAAGAAAGTGAGAAACTCACCATAAGAAGAAGGGTATATCCCATGACTGACTTATGATCCGCCCGCACACACATGTCGAGTGCAAAATAAAGTTGTCTTAAGATTGCTCGGCCCCAGTTCCATGAACGGCTATCATCCAAATCAGTCAAAGTAGAAAGAAGTCCAAGCTCCATCGAACTATGTCCCATAGGAAAGTATAAGGCAATCAAGGTGCATAGCAAGAAAGCTCTCACATACCGCTATCTCGAAGCTTGATAATAGGGAGGGTGGGCAATCCAGAAGTTCCTCAAACTCCTGCAAAGAAGCTTCTTGTCGGTAGGGGCAACGCCAAAAAGCTTGATGTAATATTCTGGACTCAACTTGCATCTATAAGGAAGAGCATTGAACTCAATAGGCTCCCCTTCACAGGGTATTCCGATGATAGCAACAAAATTAGACGGGGTAATGGTGTGCTCTCTAGTCAGGAAATGGAAGGTATGTGTGGTGTCTGACCACCTCTCAATCAATGTCATAAGACCTCCACGTGGTGTGAATGGGGTACTCTTGTACTCAAAGGAAAGAAACCCCAAACCTAATTCAGTCACAAGTTGTTGGCAATCCTCAGGCATGTCTTGTCACCAATCGGAACCCTCAAAGAGTGACCCGACTCCCTTCCTTTGAATGACCTTAAATTCATATAAGATGTTTAGAACATGTCAAACTATCATTCCCTAAAGTTTTGTGCCAATCGGAGTTCATTTGGATACATTTTGAAGCAAGGAAAGTTGACTGGGAAAAACTGCCTCTAGTAGGCGTGACACCCCCACACCTAGCAGCTCCTAGGTGTGGCACCCAAAGCCACGCCTACCAGGGGCTATTCATGGAAATTTCAGCCATAATACAATCCAGGCTCAATCCGGGCATTTCTACACTACATACACCTAAACACATCATTCCTAACCATCAAAAACACCCAATCATGCCTCATTCACAAATTCAATTTCTAAACCTAAAGTTCCATAAACTCATAAATTTAAGGATTTCCATGGAATCAAGACAATTCAAAGGATGAAATAGAAGACTTACGGGTTTGGAAGAAGCATGTTGCCTCTCATCAAGAACGGGAGATGGTGAATCAGAAAATCCAACTCCTCGATAAGTACCCCTCAAGATGCCAAAAGCTCGACCAATCGACAAGAAATTTATGTCCTAACCCTCACGAGGAGGTTGAATCGTGCCCTCGGAAGGTTTGGGCAAGCATTGGGATCATTTGAGCTTCTTGAGCATTATGGAAGTTGAGAGAATTTGAGTGTAGAGAGAGGACAAAAAAAAATGAAGAGAAGAAGAAGAAGGGATTTGAATAAATTGGGTCCCACCACAAGAATATTCCATCTACCTTTGACTAGTCCACTACCATTCATCGGCACGAACATTGAGAATTGATATCGACACGAACACCGAGAATTGACATCGGCACGAACACCGAGAATCTACATCGACAAGAACACTAAGAATTTACATCAGCACGAACACCAAGAATTGACATCGGTATGAACACCGAGAATCTATATCGGCACAAACACCAAGAATTTACATTGACACAAACACCGAGAGTTTGGCATCAGCACGAACACCGAGAGTTTGGCATTGGCACGAACACCGAGAATCTACATTGGCACAAACAACAAAAAAAAACATGGACATCGACATCAAATGCCGAAAAGCCAGATTTCACAAGACTATAAACTACAACATTAAGAAGTCAAATCATCACCAACTACCGACTTGAATATGTCTTCCTTTCATTTTTACTCTTGATCGTAGGGGCAAAAGAATTTTTTTTTCCAAAATCTCGTTGATCAAGGAATAAATCCTCTTTTACAGATTCTCCTCTCGATCAGCTTGAGGACCAGGGATGATTCTTCTTCCCTACTCATGGCTGCTCACCATTGTGTACTCCAGACCGTAAAATCTGATTTACGGACTTTGCACACGGATTTTTATCTGGGGCCTATGATGAACTGATACTCGATATCAAATAACTTGAATCACATTTTGATGATTATAAGGTTGAAAACCAAGGTTAGACACAAATTGCAAGAAGTGTCGACAAGTCGCGAACTGAGGAATCCCGAGAGAGAGAAAATCATCTTCCGTCCAATCCAATCTCACATTCCATATTCATTTCCCTCAACTTACCTTTTTTCATCTTATTCATACCCTTTTTATTGATTTAGAGCCTTTCGATTGGAAGAAAAAGAGCCAAAATGTCAAAATTGTGTTACCCGAGGGACCTGAAAGACCGAACCATTTCTCTATGAACCCAACATCCAAATTCACATCCAAATCATCAAACATACTCTCTTACACACCAATTTCACATTCAAGGGTCGTTTTGTAAAAAAGGGACTCGAATCGGACTAAGGGAGCCCCCCGAACAGCCCCCGAAGGAGCTCTTAGGGGTGGTAGGCGTGGCTGACCCACGCCTACCAGGACCTTGGTGGCTTAACTTTTAAGCCACCGACCTAGGGACTTCCAGAAGAGTCCCTAGGTCGGTTTGCTTCAATCCTACGCTACCCTAAACCCCTCTAAACCCTATAAATACACCCCTCAACTTCAAAATTCGAGATCTCAACTCTCATTCAAGAATTTCTAACCAACAAGCTTTCTCTCTTCTCTCTCTTTAGTAATTTTCCCCTTTAGTGTTTTCTTTCATTCTCCAGCCCTAGTTTTGAACCAAATCACTTTCAAACACCTCTGAAACTTCAAAAATAACTCCGCAACTTCGAACCCTAGCCTTCATAGCCGAATCTCATTCATCCCAACCAAAAAATCACCCGAAATAGTCGAAATCCTTGATTTTCATCATTCTTTCACAACCCGAATAACTTTCTCATAGGTTATTCGACTTGGTACCAACCTAGATGGGATCAAGACCCTCTCACATCTCCAAAAATACTATCAAACGGCAACCCTTAAGAACCCTAGCCGAAATCCTTACTTCAAAAACCCGAAAATCTGCGTTTTCGGTTCTTTTCACAACTTTTCATTGAAATCATCTCTTGAAACAAGCCTAGCTTGGGACTAGAATTTTTCTTGGACGAAAATCATCTGCTTTTGGAGTCTCTCATGATCGGTTCGTGGCTTGGAGCATTTCGAGGGAGTTCGAGTTCAACCCTACATCAACTTTGATTCTACAAAAAGCTTGGATTCGAGGTTGGTACCTTGAGTCCTTAACTTTGTAAAAATCCATGATCATTCATGTTGTTGTTGTATAATACCATAATATTCCATGTTTCATTGTTATTTGCAATGTTTTGAATTTGAGAAACGATCTCATACTATGTATAAATTCAATATACCAATTTCAATAATTCACTGTTTCTGACCAGTTTTAAGTTTCAACGTTTTTCTTGTATTTCCGTAACCAGTAGTATTTTTCTCATATTTTTAATTTAAACTAAACTCAAAATTTTTTCCAAAAATTCCAGAATCGCCTAAAACGGATTTGTATTTAAAAAGATAAAATTCACTGAAGTTGATGTAAATTCTATTTCGTTTTATGGAGTCACGGGAATGTTTTGACGTGTCGTTGTGTTTCTGTAAAGTTAAAGTGTTTTTGTCCAATTTTACTGGAAACTAGACTCCTTAAAGATCTTATCTGGAGATTTTGAGCTTAATCCGACTTCGGGAAGGTTTTCGAATAATTAATTTGGCTTAAAGCAGCGTTTTTTGATAGTCTGTAACTGAGAGATTTTTTCACCAACGTTTCGTCATCTTTTGGATTTGAGATTCTTATTGAAGTTTCGCAACATGCTAATTGAGTCGTGTACCAAATTTCGTGTCAATTGGATTCCATTTCATATTTTTGAAAAATAGTTTTCTCCTAAACAGTGAAGCTGCCTTTTTTTGTGAAAATTGTCTTTTTTATCTTTTCCCAAATAAAATTCTTTCTTGTTTTGTAAATAAGTAAAATTTGTAACAACTACCTCTTTAACCTTTTTTAATATGTAAATAAATCTTCTTTCCAACTAAGGAATTTTCTCTTTTCATATTAGAATTAAATTGCATGTTTAGGAAGTATTAATTTGCCTTTATTTGTCTTATAGAATATATTATAACTAATTTAGAAGCATGATAATTAGGAATCATTGACTTGATTAACTTGGAACCTTGACTTGTAAATATCTTGTGATTGACTTGTATTCATTGCCGGAATTTGACTTAGAATTATTGCATGATAGGGTTCACCACTTACTCGATTTGCTCTTGAATTATATGCATGTAAATTGTAAATAAAAATGAACTTAGGAAGACTTAGGGGATTGAATCAAATAATAAACTTTGTCATGTGGAAGTGAATAAGCAATTCGTGTGAACCTAATCTCTGGTCAAGTGTTGTCGAGTCCATTCGGGTAGGTTTGACGGTGCTGAAGTAATTTAATTCTAGATAGAGATTAATCGAGTGGCGACTCCACAACACTTGGCCTTAGCTTAGGTTTGAGGCCAATTTTAACAATTATTCAAATTAAATGTCAATTCCTAGCGAAAGTCGTAAAATCGGAAAGCAAAACGGCACAGCCCGTAGACCCGCCTCACGAAACGTCGCTCGCTCACACTTGGGACTAGAACTTTTCTTGCATGAAATTCTTCTGCTTTTGAAGACTCTCAGGATCATTTCATGGAATGGAACGGTTCGAGGGAGTTCGAGTTCAATCCTTCATCAATCTTGATCAACAAAAAGCTTGAATTCGAGGTTGGTACCCTTAGGCCTTAATTTTATATTGTCATGATTTGCCATGTTCTTATGTGATTTCGACGAATCATTTTGATTTTCCATGTTTTGAAATCGAAAAACCACCTCATACCATGTATAAATTCAATATACCAATCTCCATAATTCACCAATTCTGACCAGTTTTACATTTCAACGTTTTTCTTGTATTTTCGTGCCAAGTCATATTTTTATCATATTTTTCCTTTAAGCCACGTTCAATTATCTTTCTAAGAAGTCCATAATCGCCTCAAGCGGATTTGTACTTAAAAAGATAAAACTCACCGAAGTAGACGTATGTTCTGTGTCATTTTCTGGAGTCAAGGGACTCTTTTGAAGTGGCTCACTTTTTCTGTAAAGTTAAGATGTTTTTGGTCAGTTTTATTATAAACTAGACTGATTAAAGATCATATCTTGAGATTTTGAGCTTAATCCGACTTCTGGAAGGATTTCGATCAATTAATTTGGCTTAAAGTAACGTTTTTGGATAGTCTATAACTGAGAGCGTTTCACCAACTTTTCGTAATCTTTTGGGTCTGAAATTTTTACTAGAGTTTCATAACATGTTGTTTGAGTCGTGTACCAAATTTCTTGTCAATCCGAGTCCATTTGATATTTTTCCAAAATTGTTTTCTCCAGAACTATAAATCTGCCATTTTTATAAAATTGTCTTTTTAGTGTCTTTTCCTAAATTAATTTGTTTCTTGTTTTGTAAATAAGTAAAACTTGTAAAAACATCCTCATTAATCTTTTCTAATATTTAAATAAACATGCTTTCCAACTTAGGAGTTTTCCCTTTTAGGATTAGAATTAAACTGCATCTTTAGGAAGTATTAGATTGCTTTTATTTTTCTTATAAAAGTGTATTAGAACTAATTTAGAAGCATGATAATTAAGAAGCTTTGACTTAGAATTATTGCATGATAGGGTTCACCACTTAATTAATTTGTTATTCAATTATATGCATGTAAATTGGAAATAATAATGAACTTAGGAAGATTTTAGGGGATTGAATCAAATAATAAACTATGTCATGTGGAAGTGAATAGGAAATTCGTCCCAACCTAATCTCAGGTTAAGTGTTGTCGAGTCCATTCGATGGGTTTGACGGTGCTAAAGAAGTTTTAATTCCTGATAGAGCTAAATCGGGTGGCGACTCCACAACACTTGGCCATAGCTTAGATTTGAGGTTAATTTTAACAATTTTCAAAGTAAATGTCAATTTCTAGCAAAAGTCGCAAAATCGGAAATGTCCGAAATCAGTAGGAAAATCGAAAACGTAAAACGGTAGAGCCCGTGGACCGCGCATGAAATGTCGCTCGCTCACATGTACCAAAGTTATTTCAGTAATGAAAATTATTATTATCGAATTCTTGTTTTGGATATGTGGTTGAATTTATGTGAAGTTTAGTTGACTGTTGTACATTGCAATATTTTAAGTTTCAGAAGTATTGTGATTGTTGTTTTGCTTTAATAAAAAAATTAATTAAAAAAAAGGAAAGAAAAGAAAAAAAGAGAAAAATAAAATAAATAAAAAGTAAAAAAATAATGCTGAGTTGAAAACCTAAAAGGGCAGCTCAGGAAAACAAATATGATAAACTGAGAACCCGAAAGGGTGATTTTTCCAAAAATATATACATAAAAAGGTCTTAATCATTCCCTCCCACTCGCCTCACTCTCTTAAGAGCTAGATACGGATTCCTCATCATCCTTCTCCTTCCGGGAAAAGCTCTCCTCGATATCCATGTCAATCAAACCCCTGAAACTTTGAGGATCCAAATGTGCAACTGATGGAGTGGCCCGTGATGTAGTATCACCGCCTGAACGCTGAAGCTGAGATTGGAAAATCTCGATCTCACTCCACGCCTCATCCAACTCTATCCTCATATGTCCATTCACCTCGTGTAGTTCCTTGTTGAGCTCCTTTGATCTCCTCAACCGTGACAAGCCGCTCTAGATAATGATGGCGACCGGAAGTGAATGAAAACAAATCTACTCTTTAGATTGTTGAATGTTTTTCGGATCACATACAAAATCCAATTAGTTTTTTGAAACTAATAAAACCCAATTAGTTTTTGGAAACTAACAAAAACCAAGAAGAATTTCTCCCAATTCTATTTCATTTCATTGATAATCTTCACTTTTTATTACAACTTTTTTGCTCCTTTATAGAGTCAACTAGGAAGAGAGTTACAATAACATAAGGAAACAAATAAAGACACTTAAAGTTTAAGGAGTTACAATTATCTAAAGACAATTAAATCTAAAACCGAAACTGAGACATAAAATGACATTATTAGAACACATAATGAAAATTAAAGCATTATAAAACCTAAGGTATAATTCAAAAACGTCCCTCTTGTTATGAGCTGCAATATGACCATAATTCATCAATTCACCATATTGTGTTGGACTTCAAATTGAGTACTTCTTGCAAAAGATTTAAAAGAAGCCAAATGACATTAAATTTGCACCTAATCTTCCATAGATCTCCATTTGACACCATAATAATACTTATGGGATTCATTGATCTAATTTAGCACCAAATAATAAAGAACAATAATTCTTGTCCTCCTTCATTCTCCTCTTCAAAACAATTCGACCTCAAATCTTCTGATTCTAGAATGTAAGGAAGATCATATGTCTTCAAATTATCACAAGCTAATTCCAATTCAAGAGCATTGATTATCTTAATATCCACCTGATTTACCTCTTTCCCAATGGGAAAATCACATTTCGTTCCATCACTAAATAACATCCCATTCTCAAGAAATTCAATCTCTTGAATGGTAAGAACTTTCTTTGCGGAACATTCAGATTTGAGGTGATTTAATTAGTTGAGGCTTCAAAAATGGATTTTTGAGGTGATTGAAATTACGATTCATTTTCTAATGAAATGGGCAGCTTTGGAAATGATGTGTAATTTGAAGAAGAAATTTTATTGAAAAGAGGAAGGATGAATGCAAAAACTTATTTCTACTTGTGCCATGAAGATTTCATTTCATGATTTAGCAACCTCGAATTCTCTCTTCAAATTTTCGAATGCAGCAACAATTCCTTAATAAGGATCCATCCTTGGCTCTGATACCAAATGATGGCGGGCAAAAGCGGAATGAAAAGAATAAGAATAAAAACTGGGAAATTTAGATGGTTTAATGTTTTTGGATCACATATAAAACCCAATTAGTTTATGAAAACTAATAAAACCCAAGAAGAATTTCTTTCAATTGTATTTCATTTCAATGATAATCTGTTCTTTTTTCTTACAACTTTTCTATTCATTTATAGAGTCAACTAGGAAGGAAGTTACAATAACATAAAGAAACAAATAAAGACACTTAAAGTTTAAGGAGTTAAAATTAACTAAAGACAATTAAATCTAAAACCGAAACTGACACATAAAATGACATTATTAGAACACATAATGAAAATTAAGGCATTATAAAACCTAAAGTATAACTCTAAAACGTTCCTCTTTTTATGAGCTGCAATATTACCATAATTCAATTCACCATATTATGTTGGACTTCCAATTGAGTACTTCCTGCAAAAGATTTAAAAGAAACCAAATGACTTTAAATTTGCACCTAATCTTCCATAAATTTCACTTTAACAGCATAATAATACTTTTGGAATTCATTTATCTAATTTGCACCTGTGAGCACGGCCACCGTTTTGTACCAAATTAGGCCTCTAGTGAAGCCTGGTATTATGGAGTCGCCACTTAATTAAATTTTTACAGGTCAATTAAGAAAACCCTAAAAAGTAAACCAGAGATGGGTTCGGGGAACATGTCATAATTTGCGTGTTGGACTATAT
>CAOJBJ011342857.1:0-10237 GCA_948291685.1 Euphorbia celastroides | reverse complement strand
ATGATGACATACTTTTGACGACAAAAAATTCGGAAAAAAATCGAATTATAGATTTTTTCTATAATGATCTATAAGGTTATAGATTTTGTCTATAATGATCTATAATGTCATAATTTTTTCTATAATGATCTATAATGGTCTATAATATTATAGAAATGATTTATAATGATCTATAATGCTATAGAAATGATCTATCATGTCTTAAATTGTGAATTATAGTCTTTTTGTAAGGCTTACTGCCTCTCTGTACAGTTGTAAAGTGGTTTTCTTTTATAGAATTTCCTTTCCATCAAAAAAAAATAATAAATGCTAATGATACTATTTCTAAAAAAATGTGTATAAATTAAATAAATATTAATGCTAATTACATTTTTTCCATGTCAATGATATATAAAGTCAACAACATTAATTATAACATTAATTAATTTTCATATTTATATTAAAAACGGATTCTAACCGGTTTTGTTCGGTTCAACCCGATTGAAAACGGTTTTTTATGAAACCGTTGTTTTTCTTCAACAGGACCGGACTCATAACCGGTTCCCAGTTCAACCGGTTCAACAGGCCGGTCCGGTCCGGTTTTAATAACCATGCTTTTGCTTAAAACCCGTGCTATGCTTTACAATAACATTTTGTTCTTTTAGTATTTAAACCTTTTGACCTCTCAATGCAAAAATCTCTTAAAACAGCTATGATACCGTTTAATGCAAAAGCTTGAAAGGATCCACATAAAAAAAGCTTGAAAGGATGAACAAAACTCAATCAAATATCTTATGTTGTTTTATCCTAAGCTTTTTCTGGTCGTGGGATAGATCCAATAGCCTTACTTCTTTACCGTGACTGAGTGACGATCCCTGTTTATTAATTGCCTTCTCATCAAGGTTGTTGTATTTAGTATTTACCAAAGACACGTGGCCGAAATTAGTTTTATGTAATCACATGTAACCGAGTTGATTGACTATAAAAATAAAGTAATTCAATTTCATTTTAAATTCTGAAAATAACGAGAGTTTGAAACAAATGTAATTAATATACAAGGCAATCTCCCCTCAAGTTAATTAAGTAATTGATGTTTCATTTATTGTGTGTTCAATGGAATTGCTTTGCATTTCTTTTACCGTTTACATATATTTGATGCAAATGCTTTCAAAAATATTTATCAGACATAATGATTAGCAGAGAAACGGCAACAAGAATCACTACTAATTGAATCAACTCAAAAGAATTGCAGCTACCGAAAAAGGAAACATGTAAATCACAAAACTTCACATTTCATCCGTTTGGGCCCCGATCAGAGCTAAACAAGTGTTGAATTGACTCAAGGAAAGCCAAATCATCAGAATCATAATTTGAGGTATTTTCTTCTTCCAACATTATTCTACTGTTTGTTTATATATTCTGGGATTAGATGTTACTTGAGTTTGATGTGTTCATATGCACCTACCAGAGAAGCTTTGAAGTCATTTTAATTCAGAAAATAGGATTGATTGCTCTTTCCAGTTACCTTCACCATTTAACATCATTTCCACGTGCTTTTATCTGTTTTATATTATGTATCGTTGTCCTTATCATCATTTTTATCCTTACTCTGGTTTTTTTGTTTCATTCAAATATCATCAATTATGGTGTTATGGTTCCATTATATATTGAGATTCATTTATTCGAAACGGAGGTATTTGCAAACGTGATGTAAACCCCAAACAGTAAAAGAGCTTAGCGCGATCTTAATTCAAATTTTGGATTGAAAATATTATCTTCATGTCTATCCACTACAGTTCGTCACGTAATTTTATTTTTGTTTTTATTTATTTTCCAAATATAAAATAATATCACTGGATAATATTTACGCAACTTTGCATAGAAAATGCATTTCTTAATCCCAGGACTTGAAAACAAAGAGTGTGGTGAATAAATACCATTTTTGTCTTTCTTTTTTCTAAATCCAAATAAAATAAATATATGATAAAAAATTTCAAAAGCTAAGCATATGGTAGATGATATTTTTCTTTTGTCACAGATCTTAAATTTCGAGACCTTCTATTGAAATTATAACATATAAAGGAGATAGGTGTAAAATATATACTTGTCATTAACTGTAAGAACTTTTGTCTAACAGGCCATCACACTTTGTTAGGAAATTCAACAAGTGTGGAGTTGTGGGTTCAAGTCTCACAATCAACAATTTAATCAAAATGCCTCTTTATTACTAAAAAACAAAAATTTTCTCACAGTTCCTGAAATTGGCCATTTTAAGGTTATCAATTTTCTATGCAACAAAATTCATATTACTAACCTATAGATAGAATAAATTTTTAAAATCCGGATAGTAAAGGGTCATCATAACGACTTTAAAGTGCCAGAAGTACGTTCAATGTTTCTTAAATATATAGGTTGCATAGTATACTTATACTACTATGATCTATGAACTGTGACACAACATAAAAACATAATGCCCTAATACGTGGAACAATAATTATAAAGAGCCCTAATTGATTAGCTATGAATATTATAATTATTCTTTTTTATTTTTGTCGTTCATGTTGTTGTTTATGTCATTATTTTATGGTTGAAAGTTGGAGTCAGGAAGGCTCCATGTGCCTTACTAAATAAGTACAATGGGAATTTTAAATGATAACATAATTTAATATAATTTATAAAAAAATTATATAAAAATCATTCTTAACTTGACTTGAGTTGTCATTTGTCACTCCGAACTTTTAAACATTTCACTTTGCCCTCTTAACTTAGCAAAATGTTTCACTTTGTCCCCTCAATGTCACGTGTCAACTTATGGTTGGTCAAGAAAAATAAAATATTTGAAAAGTTAAAATCAAGCAGAAGTTGACACGTGGCAGTGAGGGACAAAGTGAAATGTTTTTGCCAAGTTAAGCTGGCAAAGTGAAACCTTTTGCCAAGTTAAGGGACAAAGTGAAACGTTTAAAAGTTCAGGGTGACAAATAACAACTCAGTACAAGTTAAAGATGGTTTTTATACATTATTTCTTAATTTATGAAAGAGCACACACCCTGTTACAATTTTCTATGCGATGATTTCGTAGTTTAATAAAGATATGCATATATACGTGTTCGCGAATTGATAGAAACATATTTGTATCATAGTGTGTTAATTTTAGGTTTAATGTATATTTTGTCCCTCAAACTTGGCGTAAACTTATTTTTTACGTTTTAAACTTTGAAAATGACTTGCTAATCCTGGAAAAATGCACCCAACAACTCCCCCTCTCATACTGACGTGACACGTGCTTCCATGTCAGTATGAAGGGGTTATCGGGTGCGTTGTTCGAGGGTTAGTGAGAGAAAACGTGATAAATTTAGGATGCAAAGTATACATTAGGCCTTAGTTTTATGAAGAATATGCCTAATACACCTGAAATAACAATTTATTTCTAAAAGAACATTTTCTGATGGTTAAATGTTTATTTGACCGTTTAATTTCTTTTATTAATTTGTTCACATTAACTGACAATGACATATATTATTACATACGGTTCTAAGTTCTAACAACCATTTCGTGTAACAATAAAATGATCCTAGAGCAAAATATTGAACTCTTTTTTATTATAAAATAACCTATTTCACATATTTCTCATTCTACATATTTTATAAAAAGGAGTTGGATAGAATTGAATTAGTAAAATGATGGTGAAATCCGATCTAGGTTAAACATACTAAAAAATTCACTATCGACATGTTTATTTACAATTGTAGATTGAACCAACAAATACTTTTATATTCTCGGTTAAAAAATGCATTTAAAATTTAATACATTAAATTTTAATTTTCTTATATCAAGATTCACCAATTTAAGAAAGTAAGTGATGTATGTGACTTGCATATGTTATAAAGATAGTTATACTCAGCATAGCTCAAACTCCGTTTCGCTGCATAGTGTAGGTTGTTAAAATATAAGAATTTATGGTTTTTTTTTCAAAAAAAAAACATTATACTTTATGCATGAGAAACATCTTTGCTAGCATTTACGTGAAAAAAACTCTCCATTTATTTAAATGATAGGAAAAGAAGCAAACGGAAATTATAGTGAAATCAAAAAGCTCAGTAACAACTTAACTCTACAGTCATAACAATAATTCATGATTCCGGTTCATCCACTGCCAAAAATGACAGCCAACTCTCACTTTTCAACTCCGCCGTTGGCCGACGACTCAATTCCACTTATTCTCCGCCGCTTTGGTTCCGGCGAATTTGAAGATCGGTCCCGGGATCGCTTATTGGTGACTCTGGTCGGCTCATAATCGTTGGATCCGATCAAATGAGGGAAATTGAGCTTAGCCTTGGGCCCCCTCATTTCAAACGCAGCTCGATCGTACGCCAGAGCGGCGTCCTCCGGTTTCTCGTAAGTTCCCAGCCAAACTCTGGCTCCGTTTTTCTTTGGATCTCTGATCTCCGCCGCATATTTCCCCCACGGCCGCCGCCTCACTCCTTTGTACGGCGTCGCCGTCGACTGCCGTTTTCTGGTCCCCTCAGGCGTCGTTTGAACCGTCACTGACTCAGTCGCTTCACATACAGCATCGATTTCGGGACTCCAATCACAATTTGGAAAAATGAAATTATGATCGGAGGTAATTAAATTGTTTGAGCCATTTATTAGCGATTCGAAATCATCTTGAATTAGGTACTGCTGAATTGAATCCAGCACAGAAAAATCTCCGGGCAGTGAGTAATCGTCTTCATCTTCGAGCAGAAACTGTTGAATCGACTCCAAAACCTCCCAATCGTTCGACATTGAGGTATTTTCTCCCAACATTTTTAGTTCTAATTTACTGTGATTACAAGCTGCTTGAGTGATTTGGTTGATGATGGTACGGCTGTGTGTTCATATGTATATATATGCACTCACACTTTATTTTTTAAGTATTTCTTTCCATGATGGAATAAAATCAAGATGTTTTTTTTTGGTTTTTCGTTTTATTGAAATTGCATTATTTGAGGGTCTTTTTCACGTGGATTCATCAAACTATTTCTTTATTGTTTTCAACATATTTGATTTGGATCAAATCTACTGTATAAAGTTTGATGGATATATATGCTTAATCATAGAAATTAGACAGATCAGTGAAGTTTGGTTGGACTATCGTTTAATTAATACTATAGTTAGAAAAAGATATTGTATGACTAATGTTAATTAAGGTCTGACTTCATCGGGAAAATAAGGTTGTTAAGAATTAATTATCCTTGAATGATGTATGAACTTGTGTTGCATGTGTGGTTTCAAAGCTAGGATATCGATTATTTTCTTTTATGCCTTTTGTTTTTCTATTCTTGTCTGATTTAGGAATTTTTTTTTTTAGCATTAAGGACGTATTTTGCCTAAATTGTTGATTGTGGGGCTTGAACCCACAATCCCACACTTGTTGAATTTCCTAACAAAGTGTGATTGTCACTAAACTAAAAAATAAACAATTTGAAAATAGAAAACCCTGCCTTTTATTTTTTCAAGTGCAATTTTGATTTATCTACTTCACCAAATGGCACATCGTATTAATTAATATTTTAATCGGATTGGAATGTTTTAAGTAATGATAGATCATTGTGTTGATGGTTTTTCATTATTTTCACCTTATATACAATAGAAATGTGTTTTGGATGAAGTGTAATAAAGTAGTGCATCTACTCATAAAAAATATGATTAACTCCTAGTGTTGTGATTTCATTAGCCATTCACTCCTCCAGGAGCAATCACTGATGTACTTAATTCAAATTCAATAATGCACTACTATAGAGAAAACTTTATCTTGTGTGGTTTATTATCTTAATTTGAGTGGACTTAGTATGAAATTACTCGAATAAGTAATTCATATTAATTAATCTACAAAAATGATAGTAGTTAAATGATTTCGTTGTTTTATGTGTTACTTTGGAATCCCAAAACCCACCATGTTATTAAAGCATAATATACAGCTCCAAATGAGACAACTGTTCGTGTTAGGATATGGATTTTTTTAAGGACCAAATCGTTAAGTATGTACACAATTCTTTATGCCTTAATCGTGCCTCTTGCATCCACAAAAGGCCCCCCTAACGTATATATAATTTGCATTATTATTATTCTCCTACTCACTCATTTATTTATAAACAATGTATTTAACTTTTTTAGTTACACATAATGTTACGTTACTATCAGGTCGTTTAAGTAAAGTTTCAAACTTCAGCCTTTATGAATCTAAGAATATTTTATTGGAAGACTTACTCACCACAGTAAGGTACATGACTCGAATTGAAACTAAATGTAGTCGAAGTAAAACTTTAGTAAATTTAATGGACAACCATGTAATCTTACAAATAAAATAATTTGTCCACTTTAAACATAAATCCTTTTGATTGCTCTTAGACTTCACCACAAAAAGGGTCACACAAATGAGAATATTATCTATGATTTGTTGCTTCTATGTCGCTCAATCTCCTTCCTTACCGATCATCGAGATGTGGGACATTTGTTTGCATCCAAATATCTTTTTCACCGATAAAGGTTGAGTTAATGAATTGTTGGCATTAAATATTATTACTTGTTGGTGTAGTATAACACTATAACTTAAATTTCATGTGTATATCAAAAATTCCTAAAACTATAAGTATATTGACATGTTTTGAAAAAATTGGTCCGGCGGCAATCAATTTAATCCAATCCAACTTCGAATCCATAGTCCACTCTTTTTATTGGTTCGATGACTAATTCAAATTTAAAGAACATGTTAAACACGCATAATTGTTACTGATCTCGGGAGGAATATGTTAACTCATCCAACTATAATTTATGATCATATAAAATATTTGCAACATTACGAGCTTCAACAAATGAGGACCACTATCCCACTGTATATACGTTATTATTGGACCACTCTAGCTGATAAGTTTATAGGTTTTTAAATTGATCACCATATTCATCTATAAGCAAATTATGTTGATTTGATTCTCTTAATCATAAACCCTTTTTTATTTTCATATTATTTGATGGGTGTGGAAACACGACAACTAATAATCACTAATATATGAATGTATTCAATAAATCAGTAATATATCTCATTTACACAATCGAATTTGATGTTTTCAAGGTTTATGGTACAGCTCAATTAAGCGCATTCACGTAGTTATGGGAATCGAGAATAATAAATAAATTTTAGCTATATTTTCTATCAATACTGCATATGTGAATCCTCTCAGAAAAAAGAATAAAGTTTGAATCAATTAAAGTAAGATTACTTTTCCCCTGGCCCCATGTGATGCATGCGTGGCAGCTAGGGTGGATCAGTGCCAAAACCCAAAAGAGAAACCTATTTTTAATTTTTGCTTCTTGAAAATAGAAATAATTGTCTATTTTGATTTTATGCTTCATGAAAACAGAAATAATTGTCTATATTTTGGAAGATATATCCAATTTTTTCTCTGTTATCAAAATAAAAAATTTATATTTATTTCACTGCTAACTGAGAAGATCTTTGGCCTGGATTAGGAACCAAATTAATCAACACGACAAGTGTTTTTTTTTTCTTTTTTGAAATACGAGAAGTGTTTATAAATAAATTCTTTAAAGAAAAAGTATTGGATCATCATAGCTCTCCTACATTAGTGAAACTTGGTCATGAATGCGCTTAGTTTTGTCTAGTGCTCTTATTCTTAAAAAAACCATTACTAGATGGCAGTGAGAAGTTGAACCGGCCGAGCGATTGTGTTGCTGGAAAGCGTTGAAATGTTAAAAAGGAAAGGAATAAGGAGTGAGCTTGTTTACAGGGAAATTACTGAAATTTAAAATTTTTGTTATAATTTATCTCCGAATTACTTTTTTCATATTCCATAACCAAAATTAAACTTTTATTTCTTTTTTGCACGTTCTTCTATTTCTTCTCTTGTTTTTCTTTTCCTTTCATTTTCTTTTGTCTTCAGATCTCTGAGTCCAATCCCGCCACTATGGGCTCCGAGCCTCCGATGTCCGGTCGTCATCCTCAGTTCCCGTTGATCGCCGTTTTCTCACTAGAATGACACAAACTAAATTTTTTTCTTGTTTCCATCGTTCGCTGTTTTCTCGCCGTAGTGACCCAAAATCAGATTTGAATCTCATTCTCGTTCATCTGCCACCGTCTTCGTCTCCTAAGTCATTGTTTCCGTCCTCATTGCTTGCCAAAAAATCGTTTGAAACCAGATCCGAAAACCGGATCTGGTGAGCCGCCGCCCTCTCCGCCCGCCGCGGTGCCGCTCCAGCGCCTCTCCTCCCTTCCACCGCAACCGATCTCTCCTCAGACCCGCCGTCGATGTTGTAAATACATTGAAATTATCAAATTAAATGTATGAATCTCATAGGTGTCATAGTACTTTTTTTTCTTGAAATTAAAACCAAAGTCAATGTTGTAATGATCTATTATATTTCTCTATTGAGTTTCGTAAATGATCTGTGAGTTTTTTGGATTTAAAAAATGATTTTAGGATTATTTTTTTGGAAAAATGGTTCTTTTTGGGTTTATTTTGGTTTTGTTTTTGGTTATGTCATGTTATATCTAGGATATATCATGTTATATCTTGAATATGTGATGTTATACATCCTGGATATAACATGTATAAAAAATCGAATTTTTTCTCAAAAAAGTATATCGTAATGGATGGTGTTTGAAAGATAAAAATGTGACGAACAATAAATTTTAAAATGACATATCAAAAAAATAAACGGTTTGAGAGATAATCGCAAAATAAAATAAGAAAATGAAAAATAATGCATAACATCATAGTGACATTAACAATCAGATAAGGAAGACAAGGGAGGGGTAAAGGAACATACAAATTTGCTTTAAAGGTTATAACGCACTAATTTTTTGATTAAAAAAGGAATGTGTTGAAACCTTCGTTGAAATAAAAGGTTAACAACATTATAGTTTTTTTTTTATTTTACCCTTATATATATGGATGCAATCAATATTGTTAATTTCCTAAATGTTGATTAGTTTAGTTTCTATAGATTTAGTTATCGATGATTGTTAATTTTTCAAGGTTGATGCTCAATGTTTAAAGGTTAATTAATATTAAATAAGTTTAGAGGCGTGGGAGATTATTAAAAAAAGTTTAGAAAAACAATAAAAACATTTGAAAGTTCAAAGAGAGCATTAAGTTATTAATGACAAATCCAAGAATTTATAGATGCATTCATCTAAACAAATTTTGATTTTCATCGTATTATCATGCATAAACTTTTATTTTACCATCAATATAATGGTTTAAATTGTAACCTATTTCTAGTGGTTTTGTATATTAACAATAATGGACTTAGAGCAATATATCATACTACCATTTATACCCTCATTAACTACGTTACTACTATTTAATTCATACTTTTATTGCACAGTTGACTAGACGATAATTTGCTGCTAATTGATTAAGTAACAGTCTCCGCTTGGACCTCAGATGCGAAAGAGAATCATTATCCGATGCCGTCGACGGCGACGAAAGAGACATATCCGGCGAGCGGCGCTTGCCGGTGACTCTATCAGATGAGGGAAACTGAGCTTAGCTTTAGCTCCCCGCATCTTAAAAGCAGCTCTGTCGTAAGCTATGGCGGCGTCTCATAAGTTCCCAGCCAAAATCTCGCCCCTTTCCTTTTCGGATCTCTGATCTCCGCCGCATATTTCCGTCTTCTTACTCCTTTATAGCTGCTAATCTGCCGCCGATTTAAATCCTCTCCGCCATTTTCATCCTTTTGTTCAGATTTCAAATCCTGCTCGTCAAACTCGGCCGATTGAAGAGATAAATCGATGCAGTTAAATTCCGGCGGGAAGAATCAGCCGTTGGAGTTTCCAGGAGATGAAAGGTAATGGAATCAAGAAGATCAAAATCTGAGAATGAGGGATTTTTCTGAAATTTTTCCATGGTATAAGGTGTTAAACTGTTTGATTTTGGTACTGTAGTGTAGAGTGTGGAGTGGATTGATTTGAAATTGAAATCAAACGTCTATAATACCAAAAGATTAAGATCTAAATTAGGATAGTGATTAAATTTACTTTATTTTGATGCTTCTAAGAACTTACATTGTCTAATATTATATTTAACTGATTTATCGTGTTTAATCACGTGTTTTTATGTTTCCTTGCCAACATATTCATTTTTGTTACGGATTTAATTTCTTATTTATCTTCAAGCAATGCGTCACATATGCTTACCTAAATATTCCCATTACACTGTAAGGAATCATTTATATTAAATTATACTAACATTATGGA
>CAOJBJ011341710.1:0-11560 GCA_948291685.1 Euphorbia celastroides | reverse complement strand
TGCTCGCTTCAGATGCATTCATGCCTTGAACAACAGCAGTGAGAATTTTATTTACATGATCTTGATCCACTACATCAGGAGAGACTTCCTCACAAATATACCCAAGAGTTTCCAATGTTGCTTGCTTCACATGAGCAGGTTGCTGGTGAATGTTAGACAAGAGTGTTCCTAACAACTCAGGCCATTGTTTCTGTGGCAGCTCAATGCCAGCAATCTTTGCAATAACTTGAGATGCTGTCGACCAAGCTTCAGATGCTGGGGAGGATAGAGTCTTCAGTAAAAATGCCTTTATCTGGTTCTTCACAGCAGCATCCAATGACAACCATCTCTGAACAAGCTCAAATTTTCTATGCTGTTCTTTGGCATCCAACGCATTCTTTAGTATCAGACCTGCTAATTTACGGCTATCAACAGGTTTTTCATCATTAGCCAATTCGCCAGACAGTGATAACAGAAAACCAGGAAGATTTTGCTCCTGGAATTGTTTCAAGCTTTCCTCTGCATGCTTCTGCACATTCCCATCAATTGATTGTGCATTCAAAAGAACCTGAGTAACTTCCATCGCCATGGTATACCTGAAAGTAACGGATGAGAAATATTCAGCATCACATACCTCAACTAATGTGTCCATACAACATATATTCACAACTAAACCTAACAGCAGACAAAAGCATCAACCACTTCTAGCCTTCTGCTAGTTTTTTAAATTCTTGTTTTGATACTTTTAAACCAACTAAAGTTTTGCTTTAACTGAGTTGCCAACCATTGTTTATTAATTTAAACAACAAAAGAGAAGAAACCCAAACATCTATATTGGTAATCTGACACTCCGTACCGTCTAAAAAAACCACTGTGCTGACTATTGCACTTAAATTGGATATATCAGAATTGTCCTACAATTACCAATAAATCATCGGGCAGCACAGTATCAAAAACTATCAGCGCAAATTTCAACTATTCATTTCACTCGATCATATAGCAATATTGAGCCATAGAAAAAAAAAACAACCAAATCCAGTACTAAAATTAAATCAAGCGATATAACTGTACAAGTTGAAGCAATCAAAGCAATGAATGATATTCCGGATACACCATTTCTACTTCAAAACATAAAAACAAGTCATCGACTAAGATATCAGACGAATCAATAGCAGATATCAGATCCATACTCCTAATCAATAACAGGAAATAAGAGATCCTATAAAATCGCAATGAGATCTGGATATCCAGTAATCGAACAAAGACGCATCACAAGATATCAATAAAACCACTATCACGTACCTGAGAACACCACCGAAATTGATTAATAGCTATGAGGGTAGATCGGTGAGAGTGAAAAAGGCGGCACTCTAACCCTAGCAAACAGCAGAAGGGAAAGGGGAAGAAGAAGAAAACTCTCCGCGGACGTGACGCTAGACTTGAATTAACAAAAAATTCAATTTTTTTTCAAATATTACGGGGATATCAGACGCTTAACGCTCTATGGTACTGATATTTATAAAGGTGAAACGGACGGCCAGATGTGCATCAATCATGAGCAATAAAGAGCTGACGGTTATGATTGTAGGGTTTTGCGCAAGGATTGTAGGATTATTTAACCATGAGATAAAAAGGAAATATGTTTGACTTGTGGGTCCTATCCAATATTTTTTTTCATGGTTGGTCAACTGACTTTTTGGATATCAGAAGAGCGAAAATGTGTAACTTTTTCAAGGTTAGAAAGAGTCCGAGGATGTTTGGTTTTTGGGTAAACAATTCTAAAGAACATATGCAATAATACTTGTGTGTTTTAAACTAATAGATTGAAATTTCCTTGAAGTTACACAGATGTTTGTTTCTAAACTTGTAAAAATTTCATATAATTTCTGGTTAATGCATCCGGACTCCCTTAAATTTGTTCATTTTTTTGTTTAGTCCTCCTGAACTTTTAAAAGTTTCCCTCGCCCCCCTGAACTTTCTAAAAGTTTCTCTTACCCCTTCAAAAACTTTCAAAAGTGTCTCTCACCTTCTTAGATGTCACGTGTAAACTTTTTAATTGGATGATATGTTTGAAAAATCAAACCAATCAGAAGTCGACACGTGACACCTGAGAGGGTGAGAGAAACATTTGAAAGTTTTTAAAGAGGGCGAGAGAAACTTTAAGAAAGTTCAAAGGGACGAGAAAAACTTTTAAAAGTTCAGGAGACCGGACAAAAACGAACAAATTCCGGATGCATTTGGCCTATAATCTCTTCATCATCTTACAAAAGTGCATTAACTTACTTTCTTTCATTACAAATTCAAATATTTAGGCGAAACTTTTATAAATGCATGAAGTAAATAGACGCGCACAATCAACTATGGGATTATTTGATATAGAAAGTTCATGTCTTATATAATTAAACTTTTAATGCATCATTAAATTCTTAACCTTTTCCCGGAAAGCTATTTTATCCATTAACATTTCAAAGTGGTCATTTTACCTCTTAACGTTTCAAAAAGCGCACTATCTAAGCTACTCAAATACATAAATCCACTCTCACCCAAAAGAGTGAGTTACACTCGCCACCACGTATCAGGGTTGGAAAAGTCAAACCAATCCCGACCCGACACATGACATTGTTTAATAATAAAATTTGAAAAAAATTCAATTTAGTCCTTCAACTTTTTTCTTTTCATATTTGCCATCTTCCCTAATACAACAAAACATCAATTTAATCCTTTAACTTTTTTCTTTTCATTTTTACCATCTTCTCCAATACAACAAAACTCCATTAACACTTCCAAACTTTTTTTTTTTCAACTTTCATTGTTCAAACAAAAAGTCTCCGAAAAAGGTCACCGGAAATTCTAAAACCGTCGGAAAAAGGTCGTCGGCAATCTGACATCACCGGAAAAGGTCACCGCAAACCTAAAGTCACCGAAAATCTGACATCACCGGAAAATGTCGTCAGGAAAGTTCATTGGAATTCTGCCATCGCCGGAATGTTGCAGTCGCTGGAAAGTCAGTTACGCTTTCATCAAAGTCAAAGTTGCCACGTAGGATTTAGGAGCTTAAATGGCGCATTTTTTGAAACGTTATAGGGTAAAATGGCCACTTTGAAACGTTAAGGGGTAAAATGGCTTTTTGGGGAAAACGTTAAGGGCCAAATGATGCATTAAGCCTATAAATTTAAACTCTAACCATGTTTTCATTCAAAATTGTTGATATATATAGGCATGTGTATGTATGTATGTATGTATGTATGTATGTATGTATGTATGTATGAGCTGAGTGCACTTGTTCCAAAAAGTGTAAGGAAAAACAGGATCTAAACATGTCTAGCATGCGCAGCGGAATTTTAAATTTTTTCCTAATTCTCAGGTCACCTAAGCAATATATAATCAAAACCTCAGCTTAGCTAGGTCATTCCTACTTAGACCTTAAGCATATTAATCTCTACCTTAGTTCTAAACTAAGTATGCCTAATCTAAGTAGAAATTGAAACAAATGAAATGAACAAGAAAGGAAAAAAGAACATACCCGGAATGTCGATCTCCTTCAATCTCTATCCCTCTCTACGGCTAGTATTGTCGCAAACACTAGCTATCCAAGGGTAGGATAACCTCTACGTGTATCCACACGAGGGCTACTAACAAAAACCTACAAAAGGCGAAACTCTCCGAGTTCGGGGTAGGTGCTAGTCAAACCCCAAACTTAGAATCGAAAAATTTAACTAAAAGATCAACCTAATTAAAGGTCGATCAGCCTCTGAATCTCCGAAACTCAAAAGACGGCTTTAATTTTCAAATCGACTCATTACCAAAGCCTTAGAGAAGTTGAGAGGATGTGTGAAAAGGGTGAGAATTGAGCTCCTTTTATAGTGTTTTTGGGAGGCAATCTAGCCGATCGGCTAGATTGACTATAGGTGTGATTTTGCCGATCAGCTAGTTACACCTATGGTTGAAACTAGCCGATCAACCGATTTGGCACTATGAGCAATCTAGCTGATCGGCTAGATTGCTTGTAAGCCATTCCATCACATTCTTTGGCCTCCCATTGATTTCATGAATCAAAACGGATCGAATCGCGCCACTTTCTGACCTTAGTCTAGACTCTAGACTAAGCTGATTCATGCCCAATCTTTTTAAAACCCTAACCACAAATTTCATTTTCAGTTTAGACCAAGTCTAAAAGTTCTTTACATTGTTAGTCTCTCCTCTTATGTATGTGACCCATAGGACCCCGACACCAAGCCGCTAAAGCTTCATTTAATCGGTTTCGCCCACTACGAAAGCACCAACTAATGTGGACTTTATTCTAAGATAACAGTCCGTATCTTCAAATGATCATCGGAGGCCTCTAGCAAGGATTCATGATCCCCCAATGCCCGAGATTTTTGTGTTTACAACTAAGTCCTATACTACAGTAGACTATTGTGCAATACCTTCCTTCCATCAAACAATACCATCTGGGTTTAGGGTATAGATAAGTGTCAACCCTATGGATTAAATTCAACTAGTATGATTCTTCTTGTTACCAAAGTACATTGCTCTATTTGTGATGTCTTAACTAGAATCCCATTCTATCAAGACACACTCTGATCAGAATTTTATCGAGCAAATGTCACTTCAACAAGTGGCCAAGAATTTCTCCCTTTATATCCAGGAGTGATGGATCCTATCTTGACAACTCAGCTCATCAACGAACAGGCGTTACTATACCCGTAACTATCCTTATGACATCCTCCGAAGAGAACTGCGAAGGTATAACCCAAAGTATAACAATGATTGCACAAGATGACTAGCCTCTCAAGTCAAAGGATACTTGCACAACTACTGTAATGAGATAATCATTGACACATGATATTCATCCGTATGACATCTCATAGTGGGTCTCCAATATACATCCAATGTATATCCATGTGCTCACTTCAAGATCCCATCTTTAGCCTATTGAGAACAGCTACTAAAGAAGTGCACCCACATGTTGATCTGTCCGTTTTATCAATGTCCAGTCTTGATAAAACTATGATCAGAGATATTTAGACATAATCATAATTACACATAGAAAGAATCTCAATAATCATAGTCCCACTATGATTTCTCTTCTATTCTATGAATTATGTCATGGACTTTGTTAATCAATTAATAAGTATATAAACCATCACATTGTCAGTGGGTGAGCTTTCTCTTTCCACCCTCTCCCTTACCGGCCAGTTCTCGGGAGTCGCCAATTACTAGTGCGGGTGAGAAAAAGGTTTAAAAAGGACTTTCTACCACGGACCTGGAGGGCGGACAGGGGTTACCTGTCACGACACTTTTTCGCAGCGGGAGGGAGATCTTGCATCAGAATCGAGCCAAGGGGCCTAGATATCGAGGTTTGAATACATCGTATCTCACATTAAAAGACACTAGGTCGGCTATGATATGCCAAAACATTTGGTTTAAAAGGGATCGGAAAACCCATCGCTTAATAGCGAATCATTTTCTTGAATACAGTTTTGGAGTCGCCACCTGATTCATCTCACAACCAGGAAATTACAGAGAAACGGGTTTGTGAAAAAGGAATACTCATGATATCGATCCAACATTATCAATGATATACCATAAAATGACTCACATTAGAGTGTATACCTAGGGTATGTTTTATTACATGCTTGTTTTATATACCTTGCGTAATTTAAAGAGTGTAGGGTATAGGCTTACCTTGCGTTCTTGTGTATGTTCACAACAAGAAAACCAGAATCATATGCATATGCATTATGATGCAATCAATCAATGCAATAAAGATGGGCGTGATAGCCAAGAACCTTCAGTTTACCTTTCCTGGTGGTAGGGTTTTTCTTTTGGGCTGGTTTGGGACCGATTGTTATAACAGTTGGGAGAACTTCGGCAGACCTCTGGGTTGAATTTCAGTGATATTTGAGCAAGATTGAGTCTTTGCTGGGACAATTTTTTGACTAGGATCGAAGATCAGAAGAACAATCCCAAGCTATAGGAAGCTATAGAATGGTATAGGGTTTGAAAGCTCTATGAATTTCATCAGAGTTTCGGGTGGAAAAGGTATAGGGGAGGCTTGGATTTGGAACCTCGACTATCCTAACAGTGGGTTGCCCGAGATGTGGGGCTTTGGGTGAAGTCAGTCGATGCCCAGGTACTAGGGTCTTTCGACAGCTTCGGGATCGGTTTTTCGGGGGAAAGTCTCGATCGGGATTGCCTAGGATGGCTTTAGGAAACTTGGAAATGGCTTAGAAAGGCTTAGAATAGCTTGGAAGAGGCTTTGTATGTAATCAAACTCGGTTTTGAAGTTTGAGAGGTGTGTTGGAATGAATGGAGGAGAGGGCTTTTTATAGCCATATCGGGGTGTCAATCTAGCCGATTGGGTCGTTTCACCTATAAGTGTATCCAACCGATCGGCTAGATCACATCTATGTCTAGACTAGGTGCAATCTTATCGATCGTCTAGATCACACCTTCTAGAAGATGACACGTGGCAGTCATCCAGAGGGTCAACTAGCTGTCATTTGTACAGTAACTTTGACTTTTTCAGTCAAAACCCTTTCGAGAGAGTTTCGTGCAGTTTTTCGAGATTTTTCGGGTTTAGGGTTTTTGAGCAATTTCCTGTTTTTTGGAATCAAGGCCTTGAGACATTTGGGATGGAATCGAGGTTCCGGACATTTCTGGAATTTTTGGGAACTCCAGGGCATTTTTGGAATTTTCGGGAATTCCAGGGTTTGAACATTATGGAGTCAGAGCTCCACGATTTTGTACATTTTGGAGTCAGGGCTCCAGACATTAGGAATCAAGGATTCTTGACATTGCAGAGTCAGGGCTCCAGGGATCATTAGGAATCGAGGATTCCTAGAGTTTTGGGGAACATTGTGGAGTCAGGGCTCCAAACATTTCAGAGTCTAAGATCCAGAATTCAAACATTACAGAGTCGAAGCTCCAAAGTTCTCGGATGAACAATCGGTCTTTTGCCGGCTCGGCTAGAATTTTACTCATACCTGGAAACAGGTTAAACATTCATCATCGGGCTAGGTGGATCGTGCTCACAGTTTACCCCTCACGCGCAGAACTTTTATTGGAAGACAATTAAAAGTTATAATGCGCGACTAGTGAGTGCGGTCGAACTATGGCACAAAAACAGTTTCGAAAACAATTTTGAAAAGACAATCATTAAAATCCACTGGGGATTGTGCATTTGGTGGTCCTCTATGGATCCGCGTGTTTGAAAATTTTTCCACTGGGGAAATACATTTCAGTATCCGCTGGGGATAAAACATTTGTTTCCTTGGGAAACGTGCATTGAACCGATTTGCTGGGGAAGTCGGTAGTGACAATCAATAGAGTTGGTCCGTCATGGATCCATACTCGAGTTTTGACAATTTTCCACTGGGCTTTGAGTTGATCAACCCGTGATTCAAACTCGAAAAGCGCGCCGACTGGGCTATGCATTAGTAAAACTTTGAAAAAAAGCAATTTTTGAAAATTCTGGGCCACCCAATTTTGAAAAACATTTTTTCAGGCATGGATGAAAAATTCGGGTATCGGGGATCCTGAGAAATCAATTTTTTGAAAAACAATGCAATCAATGAAAATTTACTGCATGGAGTATTGGAGAGATCTTACACATCAGCATCAAGTTCTACCAGTCATTTCGCCTTTTGACATGGGATTCGAGCTAGAGAACACTACCCATGTAAGCATTTGCAATCACTGTCTTCAATTTATTTCCGATTTTCAACATTTGCTGATCACTTGGTTAGATTCAGATTCCTGTGGAGGATAATAGGAGAGATGGAGGGATGCTGCACTCTACCATTACGTAGTGGACTTCGAGCAACCATGCCATGGTGGTATGTTCTTTCACCTACAATCAGTTATGTATATATGTAATAGAAATATGCTAAATGCAATGCAATGTGTTTCAGGATCGAATTCAAGACTTATCCTCTTAGCTGGAGGGGATGCGTCTTGCCTATCGATTAGGGGTTCCGTTCGAGAACTTCGCTCAATCTCCATTCCCAATCGATGGTAGCTTTTTCCAGTAGTGTAGCTTTTTGGCTCTACGAAGCCATTTTTCTTGTCTTTTTAGATCACTAGGCTTGTATGAACACTTTTCCAATTTATGAAAAGAACCATTTTCTTTCCATTACGATCGCTTCTTCACTTGTTCACCGAAAGAGTCACTTATCTTCATTAGAAATCTGGCTGATCGGCCATTCTCACTTTTTGCCAACTTTTGCTGTACATTTTGCTGCGTGCAGGAGACATGATCTGACCGATGTGGTGTCTTGTCATGGTTGTAATCTAGCCGATCTCCCAGATTGCCATTTTGCCTTATCCCGACATTTTCTCTATAAATTGAGACGTGTCTTGAACATTTTCTTCACAACTCAGCTTTTGTTTCTCATTTCTTTCTCAATTCTCAATAAGCAAGATGTCTGTCTTAGTTACCTAGGTGAAGGATTTTCTAGCGACGGTGGCCAATAACAATTGGCGTCAAGTCAGGCAATATGGCTTGTGGAATATGCAAGTCTTTGTTCAGATTCAGCCAAATGAAAACTTTCTTCAGGCTGCAACAAGTTTGTGAGATTTTGTCGACCACGTTTTCCACTTTGGCGACAACGAGATATGCCCAATGTTGGAGGATTTTGCAGCAATTCTGAACATTCCTAGGAATGGCCACATTGGTATCCCTAGATTTCACAGTCGATCTCGTCATGAGTTGGGGAAGTTTTTCAAACTTCACGGGCAGCTGAAGAGCCTTGTGGTGAATGAGGATTCTAGTCTTAACCTGAGGGGAGCCTTTCAAGTTTGCCAAACAGTGTCTCCGTCGGAGGAGAGTTGGGTAAGGACCTTCGCCTTCCTAATCTTTGGATGCTTTTTGTGCGAGACAGATGGGGACACCTACAGCTTCGAGGTTATCCCTGTGCATGAGAAAATGAGGGTAGGAAGATTTGTAGCCAGCATCGTTCTAGCTGAGACTCTGCTTTTCCTCGATTCTATTCATGATGAGGACATTGTTCTTACTCGTGGGAGCAAGATACTTCTTCAGGTATGAACAACCATTCTTCATTCGACAATACATCTTGACAGTGTGTCTCACAATGCCACCTTTTGCAGCTATGGCTACAAGAGAAACTTGGGGTTTATTCAGCTCCTTTAGGGCGTAAGTACAGTCCTTCTCAGTACTTTAGCCGAAGCTTGATAGACAATGGCTTTCGAGTCCGTTCGGTTCGTAGTTGGCTTGGTCGCCTTCAAAATTTTCCCACTGATGACATTGTGTGGGTGTGTCCCTGGTTGGACATTCATCAAGTTGTGGTGAGCATGGAGGACAATGGAGTCATCTTACTTGGATTTTCAGAAGTGACATTCTACTTTCCAGATCGTCTGAGGAGACAATATGGCTATGAGCAACATTTTCTCAACGTCTTCCGTGGCGTTTATAGGGCAATCAACAATGGCTTGGATGGGCATATTGAAGCGTTGTGGCATAACCGCCAGATGATGGATGTGAATACAACTAAGGATTTCAACACCCAAGTGGACGTTCACCACTTATCCTGGCTTTCGGAGATCCGTGTCTGCAGGAGTTTGGCATTCAAGAGGGAGATCACTGCTAGGTATAAGGAAGCAGCTTCGAGTTCCAGCGCTTAGGATCAATATATGATCTGCAATGTAATGATTAACCCTGTGTAATGCAATAGATAACATTCATAGTTCAATAAAGAAAGCATGTTGTATTTTAACACTAAGATGCAATAAGACAAAAAAGGTTAGTTAAGAGAGATAGACTTTGGTTGTGGTATCCACTCCAGTGGTCATCAGTCGTCGTCGGCAACCCTTTTCAGGTTTTGTTACCAACTAAACACTCGTTCTTTTGTGCCTTAATTTTTCCTCTAAGACCCTTTCCACTCTCGGTAGATATTACACGTGATAGTGCTTTAGCTTGTCCGTGTTTATCGGATGGACAAACTCATTCCCATCGAGGTCAATAATCTTAACCGCTCCTCTGCATAGTATTTTCTTAACCACAAATGGACCGTCCCAATTAGGTTGAAACTTTCCACGTGCATCAGTATGAGTTTTTTGTGCTTGCTTCAGGACTAAATCCCCTAGCTTAAAAGTTTGATTACCTTTCATGACCTTACGATTGTAGGATCGAGCCATTCTTCGTTGATAGAATTGTAGGCGATCCAATGCTTCCAGTCTCTTTTCATAAATTTGATTCAATTGCTCATATATAGTCCTAACCCATTCATCTTCAGTGAGTTTCGGCTCCAAAAGGGCTCTCAATGTTTTGACCTTTAGTTCAGGAGGCATTACGGCTTCCGTACCGTATATTAGTGTGAAAGGAGTGTGACCCGTAGGTACCTTAATGCTAGTGTGATATCCCCATAATGCATATGGGAGATGATCAGCCCAATCTCGGTATGTGGCTACCATTTTTGACAAGATCTTCTTTAGAGGTTTGTTGGCTGCTTCAACTGCTCCATTGGCTTGAGGCCTATATGGGGAAGAGCGATGATGCTCAATTCTGTATTCTTCAAATAGATGAGTTGTCTCTCCTTGAAATTGGAAGCCATTATTAGTAACCACATGATGGGGGACTCTATATCTTCAAAGGACGTGCTTTTGAAGGATCACGCCATCTTCTTGGCAGTTATAGTGGTGTAGGATTCGACCTCTATCCACTTTGAGAAGTAATCAATGGCCACAATTATGAATCGATGGCCATTGATTGAGGATGGCCTAATTTCGCCAATGATATCAATACCCCATGCAGAGAATGGCCATGGTGTAGACAATGCTTGTAGTTCAATTGGAGGTAGATGACTTAGATCTCCATGTATCTGACATTCATGGCAGGGTTTGACTTCTTTGACGTAATCGCCGATCATCGTTAACCAAAAGTATCCCATCCTTTGGATTTTCTTAGCCAACATCACTCCATTCATGTGTGGACCGCAGGCTCCAGCATGAACTTCTCGAATCATTTGTTGAGCTTCATTTTATGAAAGACACTTGAGAAGCATCCCATCGACGGATTTTTTGAACAGTTCCTCATTGATCATTCTAAATCGGACAGCCAATCTCCGTAGGGTAGCCCTATCAGATTCACTTGCTTCTATTGGATATGATCCATCCTTGAGGTATTGGGCAATGTCCTTGTACCAAGGTTCTTCTATTTCTGGTTCTTCGGCGTTGACATTAAGAATGTAGCAAGGTGTTCTAGCTACATCGACAATAAGCGGTCTGAGCGGTCGTTCTTGAGGATTCTCCCACATTGATGCTAGAGTGGCTAAGGCAGCGACCATTTGATTTTCGTCTCGGGGGACATATTAGAATTCACATGAGTTGAATAATGCCACTCTCATCCATACGGCTTCCAGGTAGGGTCTGAGAGATTCTTCTTTCAAGTCCCAGTCTCCAATAACTTGTCAGATAACCAATGAAGAGTCTCCAACGATCTTAACTTGATCGGCTCTGAGTGTTAATAAAGAAGTCATTCTGAATAGGCATGCTTCATATTCAGCTCCATTGTTAGTGGTTTCAAAGTCAAGTCTTTTTGACAATGGAATGATTTCATCCC